>BMAC01000162.1:608969-629374 GCA_014905375.1 Phtheirospermum japonicum
TCCAAGTACCATTTTACAATATATAATAATAAATTTTGAAAAATTATGCACTTATGCACGCTCAAAGACGAAAACAAATAGTCATACATAGTCAACTTRGACAGGCATGCCATACAAACACAAATAAACGTAGAAATAGTGATCAATCACATCAAAAATATGCATTTCAAAACAAAAGACATCAAATTGCACTAACCATACTCAACCACCCCCCTCCCTAAAAACTTGGCAATCTCCTGATTGTCATAAATATTAGAGAAAATAAGAGTATGGGAGATAAGAAAACATCCCTGAAACCTCGATGGTCGAGTCTCTCTAAAAACGCATGTGCAATTATCCTTCCTCTTAGATCACGTGACTAGATTGTCCCGAACAAGCCTATAAACAAAAACAAAACAAACAAACAAAACATGATTGCGATCAATTGCTACGCGTAAGTGCCCGGTGGCACGACTTTTTGGATTTGAAACGGCCGGATTGCGGCCAACGTCGTAAATGGCTAGGGTGCAGCTCATCCAAAGGTTGCTGGGCTGCGGCTAACTTGGGTCGGATTGCGACCTCGATCGACGAAATCATCGTAATCCATGATTGCTGCGGTAAGCGGTAGGTTCAGTGGTAGATCATCATCGTTAATGCCTCGAGTGGAACTAGCGGTAAGGCCTTGCGGTAGCGAGCTTCTACTATATAACCGTTGTCCAAAATAGGCGATTTATCATATTTTCTGCACATCAACACACACATAAACATACCACGGCAATTGACACAATATAAAAAGATAGAAATAAAATAAAATAAAATAAAGAAAATACAACGGAAACTAACTAACGCTTGGGTTGCCTCCCAAGAAGCGCAACATTTAACGTCATATGCTCGACGTAATTACTTGATCAAATTCTAGCTCGTGGTGGGTCCACGAACTCCTCCTTAGTACGATCACGATTCTTCATAAAATCCTTGAAATAAGGCTTAAGTCGATGTTTGTGGACTTGGAATCCCGTCTTTCCACTCTCATCGTAAATAGTGGCGACTCCATACTCATCCATCTCCCTAATTAAAAACGGTCCACTCCATGAAACTTCAAAATTGGTTGGATCAAACTTGCGATCGGAATTATACAGCACTAGTTGACCAACCTTGAACTTCTCGTTAAAAACTTCATGCGAATTATTCTTCTTCGTTGTCCAATCCTTGTTATTAGTCTCGCCCTTTTTCTTCGTACGTTTAAAATTCTTGTAGGGTCGAGGGAAACACATCTTGAATGATTATTCGGTGGCTTCGTCTCTTCTCTTGGCTCAAACCTCGAACGATCTCGTTGTGGTCTCAACTCCACCTTTGGCTCGTTTTTAGGCACGTTAAACTTCATGGGCAATCCATCCTCAAATGACCCTACATTATCTAACTCCTCAATCGTGCTGATGCTCAAGAGCTCATTCGCGCAAGAGTCTACTAAATCTATAGTAGAACAATCGTTCTTAACAAACGATGCAGGACTCTTGTGAAAATCTTAAAGTGAAAACATCACCGTTTCGCCCATTACGGACATAGTCACCCTCCCCTCGTTTACATCGATCACCGTAAGCGTTGTAGACATGAACGAACGTCCTAACAAAATGGTGTGTTCTCGGTTCTCGCTTTGTACGTCACCAACATCCATAATGAGAAAATCGACCGGAACTACTAGCTTGTCTACTTGTACTAAGATATCCACCACAATCCCCAATGGTAGCCTTATCTTCCTATCCGCCAATTTTAATTTCATCGTGGTCGGCTTCAGCGGTCCTAGGCCAAATTCCTTGTAAATCGAATGGGGCATAAGATTTATGCTAGCACCAAGATCGAGCATCCCTCTTGCCGTTTGTCCATTCCCGAGAGAAATAGTTATGCAGAAACTCCCGGGATCCTTCTCTTTAGGTGGCAATGGTTTCTTAAATAAAACTCCAACTTCTCTTATCAAAGCCACAGGCTGATTTATAGCCAAACGCCTTTCTCTTGATGCTAACTCCTTGAAAAACTTCACAAATTCTGGCATTGTCTTTATCACCTCTATCAGGGGGAGGTTAACATTGACATTTTTCAATAAGTTATATAGCTCCATGAATTTTTTATTCTCCTTTGATGGACGTAGGCGACTTGGGAAGGGAACGTGATCATAAATGGTCAACTTCTTGGGCGGCGAATTCAAGGAATCAATGGGGTCTTCAGTTGCTGTCGATTTCTTGTTCTTCACTGCTCCTGGAGGTTGGGTCTCGGTCTCTTCCTTGTCTCCCTCCTTTCCTAGCTCGATGCAGTTATCCACTTCTTTCCCGCTTCTCAGCACATGAATAGCCGAGGCTTGTTCTGTTTGGATTGGAAGAGTATTTTTCTCCTTCTTCAATGATGCCATGTCAGTTGCCAATTGTCCTACCATTAGCTCCAATCTTCTTAGACCTGACAAATTTTCAAGAGTGCTTTTGTCCATTTCAGCCATCATCGTTCTCAATTCTTTCATATCGTCTCGAGCTCCCTTCGTTTCCTCCTGAACATGTGTGAGGCCATCTCAGTTCCGAATAGTTTCGGCCACTTGGTTTTGTTGCCAGACTAAAAGTTGATCAGTCGACTGAACTGTAGTAGGTGTTTGCAAGTGTGGTGGTCTCTGCCCTGAATGTTGTTGATTCGAATAGTGCTGGATGGCGTTGACGTCCCCTCTTTGTTCGTTGTTGAATGGGCACATATCGGCTAAATGTTCGGGGGATCCGCATTGGTGACACATCGCATTAGTCTTCTTCGAAGAGGCCTTGCTTGCCCGCTCGGCCTTCCAGGCTGCCAATTTCTCCTCAAATATCTCTTCGCACTTTGCTTTAACTAATCTGCCATCATCTAAGTCAGGATCAGGGATGTAAATATCATTAAATTTCAATTTACGAGGCCGAGAGTTGGTTTCTCTAGGTTTTTCACTCAGTTTCTCCAATACTCATTTTGCCTGCGGGCCATTAAATCACCAAAATCTCCTCCTGCTGCTATTTCAACTTGGCTCTTCCCCATGGGCGACAGACCATCAAAGAAAAACTGATTAATTATCTCAGGGGAATAGCTATGATGGGGGCATGCTTGTAAAAGTGATTTGTAACGCTCCCACGTTTCATGAAATAATTCTCCCTCCACTTGTTCGAAGTTAGCAATCTGCCTCCGAATTTGCCCCGTTHTTTGTGCCGAATAGTATTGATTTAGGAACTTCTCGCTTATCATCTCCCAATCAGTTAATGACCTTCGTTCTAAGGACAGTAACCATGTCTTCGCCTTGTCTTTCATGCTATAGGGGAAGCAAATCATTTGCATCTCCTCCCGGTTAAGACCATGACCTACAAATCTGCCCACTTCATCGATAAAGTAGTTCAAAAATGCTAAAGGGTCTTCGTGGGCATTTCCATGAAAAGTCGGAAGTAAATTAATTTGATGCGGTTTAATCTCTACTTCCCTTACAGTCGGGCCAAGTACAATAGCAGACCCATAAAGCACAACCTTCGGGCATGCCAAATCTCATTGTCGAGGCGCTCGATCTTCTTTTGGTTCTCTAACTCGGTCATTAGCTCTCTCATAGTGGTAGTCATGCGCGTAATGGTGCTCGGGCCCGTATCTCCTTCCGAAATTATTTTGCTCGTAACCATGATCTTGATTCTCCAACCAATCATTCACGTGCCCTTGATTGTTAGCATATACGTTATGCTGCAGAAATCTTCGTTCCTAATTGCCACGTTCTCGATGTTGTGTTGACGAATAGCATTGTTGTTCATCTCTTCGTTGTGCCTCATATTCGCCATGTTGGGTTGGTGACCGATTACGTTTTGCTGCTGGTCGACTCCTTCGTTTCTCCCCATATCTTGTCTCGCAATAATGGGGCGTGGTGGTGATCTCGGTGATGAATCGCCGTTTCAAATCGGATTTGCTTCCAACATAATGTCGGAAACTTGATCACAAGCGAAATCAGTTGCTGTTGAGGAATCGTCCTCGGGAATAAAAATGGGTCTTGGTCTCGGTGGATTTGAACGGTGGATGTTGTCAATGAATGATACAAGGTCGCGTTGAAGTGATCGCTTTCCTTGCATAAACTCAACAATACATCAACGTACCAAATGGCAAAGACCAGGTGGAAAAAATAAAAATAAACTAATAAATCAAAAAGAAAATAAAACAAGAAACATCTTTAATTCCTACTCGTTGCTTCCCCAGCAATGGCGCTAAATTTTTGACTCAAACTTTTGTGCACCCCGTTTTAATAAATTAATTTTAAAAGCACGTTAGTTTGATCGCAAGAGTACGAGGTAACTGTAGGGAGATGAGTTTGACTCGAGTCGTATCTCTCGAGGGAAACAACTGTTCGGTCTTTCGGATGTTTTTCTAAATTTAAGAACTAAAATAAAATACAAGTACAATTGGGGTTTTAAAAGAGATTGAGTTGATCATTATAAACTAAAGCAATAATTAAACTATGGCTAATTAAACTAATTATTCTAACTAGATTACCAACTACGAGCAATAATCGAACTATCAATAATACGCAACCATAAATTAAACCTAATTAACGAATCTAAAAGCATGAGCATAAGAAATTACCACTAAGCAACGAATCATAATAATCTAAGATTAACGAATAACTAAGCATAAATCAACTCGCATAAATAAACTAAATTAAGCCAATATCCAATACTCAAGCATAAAATGATTAAACTAATTATCAAAACTAGAATTAACTAAGAAATTAACTAAGCAATTAACTACGAAATTAACTAAGAGTTTAGAGTACTTATTGTAACTACGAAAAGTAGTAAAAAGCTCCAGCTATTCCGGAGTTTGAACGTTGATCTTGGGCGAAGAATGAATCCCGAACTCGAATTCGATGTTTTGGACGCGTTGTTCTTCGATCCTTGATCTCCTTCTTCAAATCTCGTTCTGAGATGTGGGATTATTGTTATTATAAGCTAAAATACCCTAGGGGTTCGTGTGTTCTTCCAAAAATCCGAAATAAGGAGGGTTTATATCAGTGTTCTAAAAATCGCTAGGCGGCCGCTAGGCGCCAGACCAGCGCCTAGGGCGCCTAGGCGGGGCCTAGAATTCGAGTATAAATACCCTAATTTACAACATTACATCCAATATTTAATAGTTCAACATACTACCTGCTACACAATAAAGTATATGACAATTCAAAACTAAAAGTAATGATCACAAGTTCAAAACTATTGTTCAATTCAAAGTTCAAAACAATATAAATCCATAGCACACATTACAAAATCAAAATAACTAAATAAGGGCAAGAGTTCTCAGTCTGTTTCTATTCTATTCTGTCCCAATTCTTGCCCCGTAACAATTGAATTGGCTTTAAAAAAATTTAAAACCAAAACGACGTCGTCTTGGATAAAAAAAAAATTGGACTTCCTGGCGCCTAGGCGCCGAGGGCGCCTAGGCCACCTAGGCGGCGCCGAATTCCTCCGGCGATTTTTCTACCCGATTTTCAAAAATCGTGGGCGGTTCGAGGGCGCCGAGCGCCTAGGCGGCCACCTAGGCCGATAACAATGGTTTATATAGATATTACAAGTCTTGGCGCACAAGAAACCCTAAAATCCGAATTCTGGGCCGTCGCGTCGACGGTGCGTTGACGTAGCGTCAAATGACGCACGCTGGTGCTCGGAGTCGGTGCTACCTGGGCGTGCGCGTCGACTGGGTGCGTCGACATCGATACTTCAGCAAGTTGCGTCGACGTTGCGTCGACATAGGTGTGTCGACATCGACGCTTCAGAAAGTTGCGTCGACGGTGCGTCGACGCTGCGTCGATTGACGCGGATCATGGCTCGCGTCGACGTAGCGTCGATGGTCGCGTCAGTCGATGCGACTACGCGTCAGCCTCCGTTTCTCTCTATCTTTTGCTACTCGTTTCGCCGGAAAGCTCGTTCTCCTATTCTTGAACATCGAACTTCGTCTATTACGCGCTGAACTCTTCCGGTTACTTAGCTGTAAGGTGAAAATAACGAAATATCACCTATTTGCATCAATTACGATTAAAATACGGTAAAATAAGTCAGAACTATAAAAATACGGAATTATGCTTAAATCGTCCAACTTATACCAAAAACAAATAGAAAAACGTACTAAAATACTAATAAAAATAAGGACAAATCTACTCTAATCAGGTGGTCGAGGAAAGCGATGACCTGTATTCGAGTGGTTGTGTGGCTCTTTATCGACAACGTGTCTACTTTAGAATCTACCTAGCTAGAAGCAATCTTGTATTAGGGTTTGCTTTCAAATTTAAGGTTTATTCACCCATTATATTGTGTATATATTGTTCATGCATGGGAGGCCGTGGTGATCGGCCAGGATTTAAAATAAATTTGTATATATATTGTTCATGCATGGGAGGCCGTGGTGATCGCCCGGGGTTTAATTTTGTTTATATATAATATTGTCATTGGTGTTGTTGGTTGTATACCGTCGGATGTTGACGTGGGTTACGGCACCGTCCAGGAGGTTTTGTCCCTCCAATAGCGGGTTTTCAAATTTTATTTTTAAAAACGTGATAGGGTGTCACGGGATTTTATTTAAGTTTTTAAAATATTTTTAGAAAAATGTGACGGTGGTAATTTCTTATTTGGAACCTTGGTGAAGTGACGCGATGCATATAAATCACTTGTTTTACAATTAATATCATATAGAAGAATTTGAAACGAAGTTTCGAATTATTTCAATATTTCTTAGACCCGTTTGAAATTTAGTATCAAATATAGAGTTTGATACTAAATTTCGAATTGTCCCATTTTTGGACAGTTTGAGAATGTGACTTGGAGTATGATTATCTTATGTGTATGTTTTTTTTTCTTTAGTTTTGAAATTTCGGTTTCTGCATCTCTCTAATTGTTCTCGAGTGCACTGAAATATACGTGCACTACAAGAACTGGGGGGAGATGCTGCCCAAATTTTGAATCTAAGAAAAATACATATGTTAAGATAATACATACTACTAAAACGTCACGTTCTTGAATGGGATAGAAGCCTTACCAATTATAACTCAAATTCCCCTTTCTTCTCGTAATGCTGCCAAAATTTCTGGATGGTTAATGATCGTAGTTGGATATACAAACGGAATATTTTTGGATTCCTAGAACACGCTTAAGACTCAAGAATCTGACAATCGTATAATGTTAGGATGAGTTTCGATCGTAGTTGGATGTACAAGCGAATCGAAGACAGCTATTTATCCTCAAAACTCACGGATGGACTTGAGAGTTTTATTAAATTTGCGCAAGCGAATTCCTCTCATAAGGACGGACAGAGACTGAAATGTCCTTGTAATCGTAGCAGATGTAGGAATAAAATCTACCTGGACATCGATGAGATTAAGTACCACCTAGCGAAATATGGGTTCCAGCCGAATTACTACAGATGGATTTACCACGGAGAAACCCGGCTCGCCACCTCTGGACATCATCAGGATTTTCATGCTGGAGGACCCTCTCACATCCCTTCTGAAGAATCACCAAACGCGTACATTAATATAGTTCAAGATGCAGCTGGTCCCGATTTTGACATGGTGGCCGATGTGGAAGAGTCGCCGAACGCTGAGGCTCAAAAATTTTACGACATGTTGAAAGCTGGAAATCAGCCATTGTATCCGGGGTGCGAAGCACATACTCAGTTGTCATTAGTTTCCTGTCTCATGAATTTGAAATCAGAGAATCACATGTCTCAAAGGTGTTATGATCAATTGAGTGAATTAATCAAGGAGATTGTACCGAAAGACAATCTCGTACCCGATAACTTCTACAACAGTAAGAAGTTGTTAAGGGGTATGGGCTTACCGGTCGAGAAGATAGACTGCTGCAAGAATAATTGTATGATCTATTGGGGAGACGATTCTGATTTGACAAGTTACAAATTCTGCAACGAACCTCGGTTTAAACCTGTTCCTCATAGAAAAACAAAACGACAGAAGGCTCGTGTCACGTACAAGAAGATGTACTATTTTCCATTAACTCCTCGTCTGCAGAGGTTGTACGCATCTAATGCCACAGCAAAAGATATGAGATGGCATGATGAACACGTGGTTGAAGATAATGTTATGCGCCACCCATCCGACTCAGAAGCTTGGAAACATTTCAACGACACTAATCCAAGCTTTGCGGTTGAAAGTCGAAACGTGAGATTGGGTCTTTGTATAGATGGTTTTCAACCATTTGGAAGTTTCGGAGCACAATACTCATCGTGGCCCGTCATAGTCACACCCTACAACTTGCCTCCTTGTATGTGCATGAAAGAAAAGTTCATGTTCCTGAGACTTCTTGTACCGGGGCCAAAGAATCCAAAAGACAAACTTGATGTGTTTCTGCAACCCCTAATCCATGAACTGAATCAGTTGTGGACGGTTGGGGCCCCCTCGTACGATATATCTAAGAAAAAAAATTTCAATTACGAGCAGCCCTTATGTGGACAATCAGCGATTTCCCTGCGTATTCTATGTTGTCCGGATGGAGTACGGCCAGTCAAAAAGCTTGTCCTTACTGTATGGAACGGTCGGACGCCTTCACTCTTAAGTGCAGTGGGAAGCAATCGTGGTTCGACAATCACCGAAAATTCCTTGAGCATGATCACCGTTTTAGAAAAGATAAATGACGATTTCAAAAAAGAAGATCTGTCAAGACTCCACCACCGGAAGTGCGCTCAGGGATAGAAGTTTTGGCAGAAATAGAAAGATTGGGGCTTCTGAAAGTCACTGAACTAGATGCATCACGAGTTAATGCGCAAATATCCCGAACGTCTGGTTGGAGAAAACAAAGCATTTTCTGGGATCTGCCATATTGGAGGACAAATCTAATTCGTCACAATTTAGATGTTATGCATATCGAAAAGAATGTGTTTGACAATGTTTTCCATACGGTGATGAATATCAAAGGGAAGACCAAGGACACGCTTAAATCTAGGGAAGAGTTGAATGAGTATTGTAATTGCCCAGAGTTGGCGCCAGATGGGTCAGGAAAGTGTCCTAAAGCCTGTTACACACTTGACAAGCCGTCGAAAGCTGCAATTTGCGATTGGGTGAAATCTCTTCGATTTCCAGATGGGTACGCATCAAATTTGGGTCGTTGCGTCGACAAGAAGGAATCTCGTTTGATCGGGATAAAGAGTCATGATTGTCATGTATTCATGCAGAGGTTGATATCAATAGCCTTCCGTGAACTGCTTCATCCGAACGTGTGGAAGGCTCTAACCTAATTGAGCTTGTTTTTCAAAGATCTCACATCAACAGTCATTCGCACCAAAGATATGATTTGACTTGAGCGTGACATTCCGTTAATATTGTGCCAAATGGAACTGATCTTCCCTCCAAGTTTTTTTGACTCGATGGAGCAACTGCCCGTTCATCTTGCGTATGAAGCGAAGATCGCTGGCCCAGTATAGTATAGATGGATGTACCCGTTCGAGAGGTATCTTCTCAAACTAAAGAATAGCGTGAAAAATAAGGCGAGTGTGGAAGGGTCGATAGCAAACGCATATCTGGTCGACGAGGCTTCAAATTTTAGTTCGTACTATTTTGAAGATCACGTTTCAACTAAAAGAACAAATATGCCTAGAAATGACGACAGTGAGAATTGTGTCGATGACGGTGATGAAATTCCCTCGGTGTTTAAAAAATGTGGAGAGACGTTTGGTACAAAGGGAAAAAGATTTCTAAGCGAAAAAGAATACAACGCCGCAAGGATATACGTGTTGCTAAATTCTGTGGAGGTCGAAGAATATGTTAGGTATGAATACTCATTCCAATTTATACATATACATAAATGTACTAATACTTTTTTCCTCAATTGTGTAACGTTATATGTAGTATTTACACGAAGAGCATTCAACGTCTCCACCCAAACATTAATGAAGATTGGATCAACGAACAATTGGAAAATGAATTTGCCAATTGGTTCAAACATTATGTAAGATGTTCGATACAGAGATGCATATCATATAATTATGGTATCTATTTATATAATATATTTTTCCAAAATTAAAAATAATTTGTCAATGTCATAGGCTAGAGATCGTTCGAACAATGTGATCGACGAGAACATTAGGAGTCTAGCTGAGGGTCCATCAAGATGTGTGAAAACGTATACCGGATGTAAGATAAATGGTTATAGATTTCACACATTGGAGCACAGATCTAACAAAGCAACATCGAGCAGTGGAGTATGTATTAAAGGGTCAACTATTGGGGCCACCGAATATGATTATTACGGTTGTCTCATAGAAATTGTGCAGCTCGAATACACCGGCCGAATGAAGAAAAACACACTATTGTTCAATTGCGAATGGTTTGATCCAACAAGTGTAGGCACAAAAGTCCATCCAAATTATAAGATTGTCGATATCAATCATAAGCGTAGGTTCAATCGATATAAACCTTTTGTACTTGCTTCCCAAGCTGTACAAGTATACTACTGTGCATACCCAAGCTTGAGACGAGACAAATTGGACTGGTGGGCAACATGTAAGATCAAGGCGAGATCAAATGTTGAGTTTATCGAGCCTCTACCAGAAGAATCATTCCAAGAGGAAGCTATAGATACACGCCGTCCGATTCAACTCGACGATGTCGATTTTCAGTTGCACGACCTCAATGATAATTACATGGAGGAACTTGGTAATAATGAGACAAATGATAATACAGAAGAAGAGTTACTTATCGATCAAGATACAGATCAAAATACGGATGAAGATGAGTTTGATGATACATTTAATAGCGAAAGTGATTAGTTTGGTTGAAATATATGTAATTTATTCTTATTGTAAAACGCACTTTTTTTATAAATACTTTTTTTGTATACTGGTATTCTGTAAAAATGCTCATATTATTATCTAATAATTTTATCAGATGCCGTTGCGTCGAGGATCTGATAGCGTCGGTCGATCAGATATGGGATTGACTCATCGTTTAGCTGATTTCGACACCGACTACATGGGTTTCGGTAGTGATCATCCAGCGACGCAGACCCCGATGCAGACCCCGACGCAGACCCCGACGTCGCATACACCATCACAGATCCCGTCCGACGCGGGTACATCACGGACCCGACGACAGTTGGTCCCACCGCAGATGGGTATGACTCAGGTTTATATTGCAAGGGCGAAGTAAGTAAACCAATGATTTTAAAATTATAATTATTATTATGATTAAATTTTACCGAGGGAAAAAAATAAAAACACAATTAAATACAGGCTGCACAGCACAGGGGGCAAGGTGTCCACTATAGTCCGTTTGATCTTTGAGAGGGATCTCCATCCCGCCGGGTGGTGCTATAAGGCGGTCCCGAAGGAGATTAAGGGGTTCTGGTGGCAGATGTTTAAGGTAATTATTATTTTTGTGTCCAAATTTGTTAGTATTTACCGTAAAAATACAATCATATGCTTCAATTGAATTGTAATTATTGTTTTATTTTGACGAATATTTGTTATTGGGACCCGGAGCAGTATAGTGAGAAAGACATACGGAAGGTATTTTTTTCGATGATCGAGGAACTTTACGGGAAGAAGCTTAATGAGTATAAGCAGCATATTGCCTCCCATGGTGGTGGTCGGCCGGAGTGCCTGACCGCGGAGGTCTATGGGTAAACGATCCTTTTATGTATTTTCTTATTAAATTAGAATATTTTTTTTATAACATATAATTTATATCGTATCTTATATATAATCCGTTTCAACTAGGGCTTGGAAGGTTGAGTGGGATAAGCCCGAGAACAAGAAGAAATCCGAGCAGTGCAGCAAGAACAGGAAGAGCGAGCCTGTTGGGCCGAGTACTGGGATGTCGAAGCACACGGGGGGTGCTAGATCTACTATCGACTATGCTTTGGATATAGTAAGTAATTTTAGATTATAATAATATAATATTTATTTGTTTAATTTTAATGTTAATTATTTGAAAATTCTATTTGAATACAGGAGCGGGAGACGGGTTCGCCGGCTACGTGCTACGATATTTTTAAACGCACGCACCAAAAGAAAGACGGCGCGTTTATCGATAGGAGATCTAGTCTTATAAGTGTGCGTCTCTTTCTTATTTTTAACTTATTCTTTGATTTTAACGTAAAATTTTAATAACGAGTTGTATTTCAGGAGGAGTACGAGCGACATCTGACCCAGGAACAGGAACGTGCGTCTTCCCAGGAGGAGAGTAACGAGGTTGACCAGGACCAGGTTTTCCTCGGCGTCGCCAGGTTGAGCAAGGGACGGCTTTACGGCACCGGTGCGTATGGGAAGATTGTGGCTGCTGCGAAGGGTTTGTTGAAGGGCAGCTCTTCCACCTCCTCCCAGGCTGATAGGAGTCAGATCAGAGATCTTGAGGTGCAGGTCGAGGCTCAAAGGGCGCATCTCGAGACGTTTCAACAGCAGGCAGCCGAGGAAAGGCGACAACGTGCGGAGGAGGCAGCCGATGAAAGGTGACAATGTGCGGAGGAGCGCCGGCAGCAGGAGGACTTTCAGGCGCGCATGGCTGCCCAGATGGTACAGATTGCTGAGATGTATGCTCGTGTCCAGCAGCAATTTCCCCCTCCACATCAGCATCAGCAGTACCCCCCTCCCTATCAGCAGTACCCCCCTCCCCATCCATAGAACATTTTTACGGTTCATATAAACTTTGTTACTGTGTCGATCGAACGTATGTAATTATTCTTAGATTTTCAAATATTTTTTATAATGATTAGTTTATTTATTTGTCTTTTCTTTAATTACTTTTTTCAAATTTTTGGGAATTTTAATAATTGAACAGGCACTAAAATTAAAAATTAAAAATTAATCAAGAAAAAAAAAATCTGAGGGAAAATCCCCTCGGAAAGTAAAAATATTAAAAAAAAAAAAAACAAAACCGAGGGGATATTCCCTCGGAAATCCCTCGGAAATAGAAAAATCCGAAGGGCAACAAATCCCTCGGAATTCTGAGGGATTTGTTGCCCTCGGATTATTCTATTTTCCGAAGGAAACAAATCCCTCGGATTTCCGAGTGAAAAATGATCCCTCGGATTTCCGAGGGTTTTGTTTCCCTCGGAAATATAAAAAATCCGAGGGAATCGTTCCCTCGGATTTCCGAGGGATTGCACGGAGAACATTCCGAGGGAATCTATCCCTCGGAATTCCCTCGGTTTCATATTTCCGAGGGAAATATTCCCTCGGTTTATCCCTCGGTTTGACCAAAACCGAGGGATTTTCCCTTAAAACCGAGGGAAAAATCCCTCGGAAATTGTGATTTTTTTTGTAGTGGCGCATGCCCATCAAATCTCAATTAAACCAGATTAATGGAGACCGTATGAGATTTCCACATACTTTGGTATGTATCTCTCCCACTTAGTTATTTATGCTTTAGGTTTCATTTTATCCCATTTAAAAACATACAATTATCACATAAAGTGTAAACATCCATTGCATGATTCAAACAACATAAATAAGCAATGAAAAAAAAAACAACTATCATGGCTTATTATCTCATGTTGATTGATGAGATAAACTGGAAAGACAGCTCCAGAAGAAACAGCTGGGCCGCCGCCTCCATCACTGCGCCTCGCCGAAAACTCTAACTCCAACTTAGGGTTTCGGGACGTGAATCAGTGAACCTTCCTTCTTGGTGCTGTACTTCTTTCCTCTTTTGAGTTGATCTCCGATTTCTATTCTATACAGTATAACTATTCCAAAAGGAAAGGAACTAGTACATCTAGAATAAAATTACAACTCAAAAACCAGTCTAACAATTTTACTTCTATTGCATTAAAACAACATAAACTAAAACCTAGACCTAATCCATGGATTTTCTCATGGATAAAAATCATGTAGCCAAACCGGCATACGGCCAAAACATTCATTCAACCATACATTCATAACATCACATAAAATAAAATTGGAGCCATGATAGTTGGTAAACCTGCAAGCAAATACCGTCTACAAATCTAACAATCATTGAAATATGATGCTCATGAAATAACACATGATAATTATACATGAACTTATGATTTTTGAATTTTACAATTAACTAAATTAATTAATTAAAAAATATACAACAAGATAAAATTAGAAATTAAAAAAAATTATCCACCAATTTTAAACTTGTAATTTTTCGAAAATTATCAAAATATAAATCTGAAAATTAATTAAAATATTCTCCAAATTTATTTTAAATTTTCGAAACATCACTAGTTTAAATAATATTTGGATATCTTGACATAAATCAAAATCTAATCCAAATAATACATCTAAGGATCGAATTCTACAAAGATCAGGATTTGGAATTTTGATCCACTTCAAATTCTTCCAAATCTTATCTTAAATTTAATCCCTTTTACAATTGGACTCTTGGTATTTATTTATCTATATCAAAATTACCTTATCCAATTTAAAATACCACGAATTTCGAAAATAACAAGAATAATAAATCTGAAAATTTGATCCACTCCAAATATTTCAAGATTTAGAATTCTATTTTCATATTTATTAGTACTTAAATTAGGTAACATAAAATAATACCAAATCTAAATCCAACATATTTAATTTTCGAAATACACACATAAATAAATTTGGAGATTTAATTTTAATTAAAATCTTCTCCAGAATAATTTACTAAAATCAAAATTTATCCTATTTTTCACACTTGAAAATTTTGACATTAATCAAAAATCTATTCCAAATAAAATATTGCCAGTTTCGAAAATCACAAGAACAAAAAATCTGGAAATTCTGAAGCACTTCAAAAATTACCAAATCTAAATTTCCTTTTTCAAAACTAAGTTGATCAGAACTAGGTGACTTTTAATATACATCCAAAATTACCAATTCCTTTTCTAATCTCCATAATTTTCAAACCATGTCAGAAAATAAATCTGGAAATTTTGATGATGATCAAAAATCCATCCAAAATTATTTCTATAGTACCGAAAATAATCAATTAAAATTAGGGGAATTAATAGACATCAAAAACAAAATTTTGACCATCAAATTTTCTTTCGTCGTGAAAATAAAATTTGAAATTTTTTAGTTCATCAAATATCAATCCAAATATTATTCCAAGATGACCAAAAATTACAATTCCTTTAAAACTAGAATTTTTGAAAATAATCAAAATATTCATCCAAGTTTTAAAAGCCATAAAAAATCGAAATACATGGGCTATTAAATCTAAAAATTTAAACACCATAAATTCAACATCAAATTTAATCATGTAATTCAAAATTTTTGAAACAATTAAAATAAGAACAGTGCCGAAACCCGCTCTGATACCAATTGTTGGGGTTTTTTCGAATTGAGCCCCGCAGGATCTATTGGATATTCATATTTTAATTATGTATTCATGTAAATCATATTTTCATGCATATGAATGTATTCACACGTCCGGATTAAAACATGTACGGCAGATTCAAATTTAATAAGCGGAAACATAAATATTTAATCTACTTACAATAATCAGACGGTTTGAGGACAAGATCAAAGGTCTGATCTTGCTGTTGAATGAAGATGAATTAGGCGCCTCTCCTCTCCTTCAAAGCCATCGAATTTCTGCAGCAGAATCAACTCTCGGATCTTCTGCTGTATTCCCGGACTGCGTATCTGATACAGAGTGGGCTGTATACTACAGATAGGATTGTGAGTTCTATGGAGATCAGGTAAGAACCAAGAGGGGCTGATTTTTTGTGTATATATGTGTGTGGTTTTCAAAAATTACACCCCTATTTATACTAGGGGTTCTTGAATATCAAGCCTCCAAACCCTACTGGGTTTAGGCCTCTATCTCATGTTCCATCTCCAGTCCACTTACAGTCATATTGGGCTACAACATGGATCTAGAAGAATATTAAATTGACCCATTAATTTATTTAATTTCTAATATCCAATAAACTTAGGAT
The DNA here is from genome assembly GCA_014905375.1 of Phtheirospermum japonicum. NCBI lineage: Eukaryota > Viridiplantae > Streptophyta > Magnoliopsida > Lamiales > Orobanchaceae > Phtheirospermum > Phtheirospermum japonicum. The sequence goes on from BMAC01000162.1 coordinate 624,860, forward strand.
ATAATAAAATAAATTAAGTTTTACTTTTTTTCCACTAAAAAAGTAAACTGACCTACCAATTTAATACATATTTCTGAATAAGCTTTCCTCTGTAGTCCAGCCATTCCCCGTGTTTAAGATTTAATGTTCATTAATTAATTAATTATGTAAGCCTCTGACAGCTATAATTAATTAACTTCTAAAACCTTGAGTAGTACCACACAAGCTTTATTCATGCACGGAATAAGTTCCACCTGCAGGGTTTCAGCATGCACTTGTGTTTTCTCAAGAGAACATCATCAACCTGGTGCACCAGGACACGGTGCTCATGCATACTCTTCGACTCATCATACATGAACTGACATTGCCCAAAATATCGAATCTATTGATCTATGAAAAGATCTCACCCATTGATAAATCAAAGCAATGATCAGCACAAGCATACGATCGCTAGTATCACATGAGTTCAGAACCCGAACTATGTGGATCTTTATTCTCTCACTATTTGGGTCAGAGACAGAGAATAGTATCCTATCGCGATCCTTTCCTCAAATACACTACACGGAGTGTACTAGAATAATCAGTCAATCAAGACAAACTGATTTGTCAGATTATTATACGGTTTATCAATGGTGTGTTCAGGAACATTTATGCCGTGAGATATTAATACAATAAAAGGTTTCGATGATATGATCTTACCATGTGACTCCCCACACCATATCATCTACAATGTATGAATATGGAACATTTGTATTAGAACGATTATATAAAATGAACTAAAATGCAAACAGTGACTGCAAAACCATTTCATATCATCATAAATAATCAGTATAAGTATATCAAGACATGTCCTTCCAGTATACTAAACTAACACTTATCGCCATCCTCGTTCGCCCACGTCTTCTGCATCGTCTCCCCCTTTTTGTTCTAAAAGCAAAATGACCTCAGCAAATGAGTCCTCAAGCGCCTACAACTATGCCATTTTAAGCCTGCATCTGGTCAATCTGGAGCAGAAAATTTAACGGTGTTAGAACTGGTGTTACCATCACCAGAACCAACACGAGAAGCATATTCTGAAAATAGCTCCTCGGCTTCAGTAGTAAAAAATTTCATGGAGACTGGTTCCATGTCTTCAATCTCGATGTTTTGACATGCAACTTCATCAGAGTCATCAGAATTGTAGCTATGAGATGAAATCGGAGCAGCTGTAAGTGATGTTAGGTTTGGTGACGAAAAACAAGAACCATCACGAACTTTCTGGGCAGCTTTAGAACTTTTCTTCTTCGACTTTCCGGTGAGGAGTAGCAGACTTGGATAATCGTGGCTTTGCTGGGTGATGAAGATTTCGACATCCTGCAAGAGATTAGAAGAAACTACAAGGACAAGATTGGGTGTCGTAGGCAGTAAAATTCCGAGAGAAAAAGAGTAAAAAAATTTAACTTCCCAATTTGGATAAAAAGTATGCGGTAGAAGTAGGAAGAGGATAAACAAAGTAAAGTTAAAAAATAACTCCCCCACTTTCACAACTACTTCTTTTAAGACCCAATATTTTTCTTTCCTTTAAAACAAGCTCACTCTTTCTCAAAATAAGACACACGATCTCTATGCTTAAATAACCCACTATCTCTTATTTGGAGAATAAAGATCACAAATCTCAACTACAAATTAAAACCGAGATAGAGCTAGATTTTTATAAACCATCACCATAGTTGAAAATTTTCTTTGAAAAGAAGTTTTTCACTCGCCTAATTAACCTCTTATTACCTGTCCAATCCATCGATTTTAACACCACTGAAACACTTGGTTAGCAAGATTCAAAACAAGATTAAGAGAATTCACGAAATACACAAGCACAAGTAATAGAACACAAAGCAAAATGGCATATTCTCAAAGTATGAATGTCCTACATGATGCCTAAAAATCATGACCTAAAAAGGTTAAAAAAAATACAATTTATGGTTTTAGTGACTTGATCAGTGTTGCTTTTCATGACCAGAGACATCATAACCAACATTGCTTTAGGTGAAGTAAATGAAAACAGACCCCTTAACCCAAGTTAATGACTACGTCAAAATCACTCAATGAGATGAAATTTAAAGATTGGATCCTTTTTAATCCAGACTTTCTTCACCTTTTTATATATTTGAAGAGAAATAGCTTATCTTCAGCAATTGCTGTTAACACCCCTTGTTTTTTGACCTGGAAGAAAACTAATTTTTGCGGGAAAGTTCCACAATCACCTAATTGAAGAGGTTAGCCTTTTTGTCACCACTTTTATTACAACACATGATCTTATTGAACTTTCAGCTAGACTTAATGCATTCAGATTATGTATGAAAAAGAAAATAAAAATGCATGCATAAATATATAGATGTTATGACCGATGACAATTTTGGTGTCATAACATCGCAACCAACATTGACTTAAACAATGCACATTCCAAGATTTCTTATCAAACGAGAGAAGGTCTCTAAATCTAATGCCTTTGTGAAGATGTCAGCAAGTCGATTGTCTATTCCTATATGCTCAAGGCTAACTATCTTCCTCTCAGACAAGTCTTGAATAAAGTGGTACCTTATGTCAATGTGTTTGATTCGAAAATGCTGGACTGGAATTTTTTGAGATATCAATGGCACTGGAATTATCACAGAGCACAGTCAATATTCTGCTATATAGACCGTAGTCCTCAATCATTTGGTTCATCCACAACAATTGTGTACAAGCACTTCCAACTGCAATATACTCAACTTCAGCTGTAGAAAGAGAAATACAATTTTGTTTTTTGCTATACCATGAGATTAGATTATTACCCATGAAAAAACAACCCCCTATAGTACTCTTTCTATCCACAACATCTCCAGCCCAGTCCAAATCAGTATAACCTATAAGTTCAGTACCAGATTCTTTAGAATACCAAACACCTAATTCAATTGAACCAGCTATATATCTAATGATTTGTTTAACAGCTTTTAGGTGCGACTCTTTAGGATTTGACTGATATCTAGCACATAGACACACGCTATACATGATATCATGCTTCTGTACATGGTGTTATCAACACCATTACTAACATCATCTCTTGACAGTTTCGTGGTTTTGGCTAACGGTGTTTTTTTATGTGTTTCATTCTCTAAACCAAATTCTTAACAAGATTCTTAGCATATTTGGTCTGAGAGAGAAAAATACCATCATCCAATTGTTTAATTTGCAAACAAAGAAAGTAAGAGAGATTACCTTCCATGCTCATCTCAAATGTGTCAGACATTCAAGTTATAAACTCTTTCACCATCTGCTCGTTAGTAGATCTAAAAATAATATCATCTACATAAATTTGGACAATAAAAATGTGCTTATTTAATATTAGAAGAAATATGGTTTTGTCAACTTCCTCTCGTCTAAAATTTAAAAAGAGCAAGTGTTGAGTCAACCTTTCATACCAAGCACTGGGAGCTTAATTTAAACCATATAAAGCCTTTTTTAATTTTAAAACAAAGTTTTGTTTGTGGGGATCTACAAACCCTTTAAGTTGCTCTGCAAACACTTCTTCACTTAAAACTCCATTAAAAAAGCACTCTTTATGTCCATTTGATGCAGAGATGTTTTCATATGACAAGCAACAACTAGTAAAAGTCTTACAGATTCAATGCGAGCAACAGGGGAAAAAGTTTCATCAAAATCGATGCCTTCAATTTGACTATACCCTTGTGCAACCAAACGAGCCTTGTTCCTCAAAATGTTGTCTACCTCATCTGTTTTGTTCTTGAAGATCCACTTTGTTCCTGTTACATGTGAGTTTTCTGGACGAGGAACTAAAACCCAATTATCGTTCTTGGCAAATTGATCCAACTTCTCTTGCATTGCCTTTACCAAGAATTCATCATTAAGAGCATCCTCCACACGCTTGGGCTCTGTTTTGGACAAAGATCCTCAAATTTTAGAACAGTTAGTAAATAAACAGACATACCTAACAATTTTCTGAAGTTTATCTGACTCTTTCTTGTACTCCTTCATCTAGATCTCCGATGATTTGGCCCGTGGGATGGTTCCTCCGAATTCTTGATGGTATATCCCTCTAATGTAAGTCAATGGGATCATTTGGTTCAGAATCTTATTCTGTAGCCACTACTACAGAAATAGGATACTAAGGCGCTTTATTAACGGCGGTTCTGGAAAAACCGCCATTAAATTTGTTTTTACGGCGGTTTTCCAGAAAATGGTCGTTAAATGTATGTTTTAACGGTAGTTATCCAAAAACCGATGTTAAATCAATCTATTAACGGCGATTTTCTGAAAACCACCGTAAAAACTCACATATTCTACGGCGGTTATATAAGAACCGACGTAAAAACTGGAGGCTTGTTTATTTTAACATCTGTTCAACAAAAACCGTCGTAAAAACTTAAATATTTACGGCGGTTTTTGAGAACAGCCGTAAAAATCACACATTCTACGACGGTTATTTTAGAACCGCCATAAAAACTTAGTCTGCCATGTCAGCGATCCCAGTCTTGCTCAAACAAGTTATTTCAATCGTTG
>BMAC01000162.1:629399-679498 GCA_014905375.1 Phtheirospermum japonicum
TTTTTTTCTCAGAAAACAACAAATTCATCGTTGCCTCAGCGCCATTCAAGAATTTTCCGTCCTTACCATTTCTCTCCTCAAGAAACCCTGGTCAAAACCCCAAGCCCSCATTCCGTGTAATCCAYAAACCCTAATTTGAACGGTAGGAAACTGATAGTGTGCGCATTAATTCGATCTCGCGRGTGTCTATTCTCAATCATTGCCTCAGCGCCATTCAAGAGTTTGCTCATGAAATRGAAGCAGAAGTCTGGTTTAATCCCAACATCGAATTGCGTGATACTCCACTTTTCGGAAAAAGGGAAAATCCAAAATCATCAAAACGATTCAAAGCTTTCATTCGCAGAAATCTTCATCTGATTGCGCTTTTCGTCAGACCCGCGTTACCTGGGTCAATATGATTATTATTTATTTATGATTTTTTAATTTATTTGAACTTCTTGTGTGTGAATTTGATTCTGTAGCTTGAAAATACATTTTATTGTTTTTTGCAAAGTTTAATTTGTTGCTGTGTGGGTGGGTGGCTCGGTGGGTGGTAATACGTATTTATTTATATTTTATGTTTATATTTTTCCCTTTGTGATGAAAATAAAGATGAAGACAAAACCCCGGATTGCCAGAAGAGAGCTTGTTCCCGTGAGAAGATCATAACGATTTTCCAAGAAATCAACTCCTCAGTACAAGGAGGTATTTTTATATATCATTTCTTTAATTTTCATTTTTACCCCTAATTTTAATTCAAGAAAACCCAATTTTTATGTGCTCATATTGATCTCTGTAAACTCTCACAGGTTACATTTCATGAGCGCGTGRAGATTCCCAYAAGGTTAAAAACTGAAACACTYTTGGAGAMAAAGTTTGAAATAATGGATACTAAAATGGTCAGATGAGTGTGAGGACATATCATTTGTGTTGTTTCTGAGATTGAGTCAGTTTGACCTATATATGATTCTCGAAACTGGTGGGTATCTACTAACTCATTTTAGTATCTGACAACTCAACTTTGAAGATTGATTTCCGGTGTCCATGTCCACTTTCAGAAAAATATACTCCTTCCACASTAATGATATCTTGTTTGACTTTTCTAAGAACTAATAAGAACTGCTTTTTGTTTCAATCCTAAATTACCCTTGTTTGCTAAAGCTTATAAGAAAAAGAAAGTGAATAATCTATAGTTTAGTTTGACTCAAAAGAATTTAATGATAAAAAGAAATAATCTATAGTTTAGTTTGGCTCAAAAGAATTTAATGATAAAAAGAAATAATCTATAGTTTAGTTTGGCTCAAAAGAATTTAATGATAAAAAGGATAAACTTTTTTATACATAATTAAAAGTAAAAGGATCATTGTGGAATTGACTTGGCATGGAAAGAGAGTGAGCTTACTTGCTTGCATGTTGTGAATTCTACTTGATTTTTGTTTGTTGCTTCTATCAGTTTCTGAAATTTTTTTCCTTTGCATGTGTAATATTAATGAGTCATGGAGAAAAATGCTTTATTAATTCTTTTCAAATGATAATATAAGGTTACAGTCACTGGTTTATGCCTATATTTTAATGGGAAAATAGAAAGAGTGAAAATAAGACATTCTTCGTGGGAGTGTTATTTTCACTTTGTTTCTCTGTAATTAGTTTATGATTGCCTTTTCACTTAGTAATTGACATAATGCTGGAGAMATAAATGCAGGATTTCTTTATGAATTCRGGAAAGRGAAAACGAGAGGACATCCCTCCACATTACRGTGCTGGTGGATACATACCACAGCAAGATGGAGCTGGGGATATTCTGTCAGATGAATTGAAGGTAGATTTTTTCATTTATCAGTTAATCTGTTTAATGCACTGCCTAAATTGCCACTGTTTTTTTTTATTATTATTAAAATTCAGAATTCCTTAATGCAATCATTTATTTGCTTTGATCTAATGGCGCATCATTATAAACTTGTGAACTGTTGACCTCCATTTTCTTATTCAGGAAAATTCATAGATCTGCTAAACGTTTTCTCATTGCTTATTACTTATTTACATGCAAACCGTGAAGGGACTACATAATTTCATTTCTTAATGGCACACGCCAAAATGCATATATTCAGCAACACCAAGTTGCTATTCCTTTTTATTTCAATTTTCTTTTTAAAGTTGTTGTGCCTTCTGATTTTCAAATGGCCTTGGTATTTCTACTCCCTCCGTCCACAAAAGATAGGCGGGTGGACAAAAACAGGGAGATTAAGAAAACAAAATAATTGTAATTGAAATTYTAAAAWTTTTGCTATTTTTCCTACTTTACCGTTAACRTTTTAGTATTCCAATAAATAAAGTAAACACGGAGGTTAACTTTTTATTATTTRAGGGTGGAAGGAGATTTTCTGTAGTTTATTCATAGGATTATTCGTTTCGTTTAAGTTAATCTGAGCTGACAATGAAATCATTTTTTGAGTTAAATAGTTGGATGATTTTTAATAAGGAGATGTATACAGGCCCAGCAAATTCCGSAAATATTAATATTTGTATTMTCAGGTATGTGATGAGCTGGAGGATATGATGGAAGAAGGTGGAAACATTGTGGACCATCATGGCTGCGACTTTTTTCTGGAACGTTGGTTCGACCGTGTGGTGGTGCTTCAAACCGACAATCCCGTGTTGTACGATCGACTAACTAAGAGGTAATTAATACTATTATGGTTCCTTTCTATATGACTAGTTGCCTTCGGTTTCTCGTTTTTATGATTTATACGGGGAAGAAGCGGTCGAATAATGTCTAGTGCGACATATTCAGGTGTTATTGGAGGATGCGAAGGAGAGTTTTTCAAAAGATATAGTCGTGTCACTAAGGAGCGATTGCATCGATGATATAGAAAAGAATGTTTCTACTTTAACTGATTGGGTTAGAAACTGGACCTCCTTGCTTTGATTAATTACCACAAGCAGTGGGAAAGAAGTGTATTTTTTCTCGGTTTGCTCTGGAAATGTTTGTAATTTCTAATTTTTATTTCGTATTTTTCTGCAAGTGGAGATTTCCGAGAATATATTGATGTGTTTGGTGTTGGGTTAAACGTGAAAGCATTTTCTTAGGCATTGGGTGCGAGTGGCCAACAACTATTGTGAACTTTGCATATGCTAAGCCTGCCAGTGAAAAAAGAAACTATTAGAAAATATGGTTTATTTTTATTGTGAGTATTAGTTTTTTATAATTGTATTTGTATTTAATTTGTATTTTTATTTCTTTTTGTTTAATTTTTTTTACTACTTTCTAGAAGGTATTTTCCAGAACCGCCGTAAATTGTCTGTTCTGGAAAACAGACTTTCTAGAAGGTATTTCTCAACAACCGCCGTAAAAACACTGCATTCAACGGCGGTTCCAAAACCGCCAGTTAAATGTCTCCCAGGACCGCCGTTAATTTCGACATTTTTACGGCGGTTTTAAAAAACCGCCGTAAAAATTAACGGCGGTCGATATAAAGGCGGTTCAAAAACCGCCGTTAAAAGCCAAAAAAAAACCGCCGTAAATGCCCTGTTCTGCAGTAGTGAGCACCTTGAGGAGATGTTGGGTTTGATGTTACGTTCCCAGAACCATCACCAACACCAACATCACCAGTTTCTCCAGTTTCAACACTTGCATCTTCATTTTCAACACCTGCACTTTCATCTACACCAACCGTGACATTATCTGGAGGATTTTGATCATAGACCAGATCATTATCCTTTGTAGGCTTAACACCACTCATCAAATCATCGAACTTGACATTGACTGACTCAAACATGCTACGTGTCCTGAGATTAAACAACCTATATGCATGACTATTTTGGGAATATCCCATTAAGATGCATTTATCACTTTTTGAATCCAGTTTTGCAAGATGATTTCTATCATTGTTCACATACCAAATACATCCAAAGACATGAAAGTAACTCAAGTTCGGTTTTTTACCCAACAACAATTCATAGGGAGTGACACAAGACCCTGGCCTAAAATATACCCTATTTATTATATGGCATGCAGTACTCATAGCTTCAGCCCAAAAATGTTTTGCAATGCCATTTGAAATGAGCATAGTCCTAGTCATCTCAACAAGAGACCTATTTTTACGTTTAACTATGCCATTTTGTTGGGGAGTGATTGGTGATGAAAACTCATGACTTATACATAATTTTGAATATTAGTTTGAGAAAGACGCATTCTCAAATTATTATCCATGATCAGTCATAATCCTACCAATATTCACACTAAATATCACACACAACCTCTTTGCAAGTTTTTTAAATGCTTCGAAAGCCTCAGATTTTTCTTTTAAAAACTCTACCCAAGTAAAGCGGGAAAAATCATCTACAATCACAAGAACATACCTTTTACCACTAAGGCTCTCAACTTCAAGTGGTCTCATAAGGTTCATATGAAGGAGTTCGAAATAATATGAGGTAGTGAGATTATGTACTGTTGGATGTGGCACCCTGACTTGCTTCTCTTTCTGGCATGCCTTGCAAACAAAGATGATCTTGGTGTTGAGCTTAGGAAGCCCATTCAAAGCTTCCTTTTTAGCTTTACCTGTCCAGCATCTTTTAGTTGACATGCCCGAGTTTTTGATGCCACACCTCAGCATCACTCAATTGAGACAGTTTTCAAAATACATCTCCATTGATTTCGTAGCAGTTATCAGAAGTCCTCTGATCAGTGAAGATACAATCTCCATTCTCCTCATAGACTTCACATTTCTCACGATTGAACTTAACACTGAAACCACCATCGCAGAGTTGGTTTATGCTTATCAAGTTTTCAGTAAGACCTTCTACCAACAAAATATTCTCCAGCTTTACAATACCGGGAACATGTAGGGTTCCTTGGCCAATGATATGGCCATTTTCACCTCCACCATATTTTACCTTTCCTCCTTGAAATCTGAAGATGCTGGAAAGTAGGTCTTCTGATCCTGTCATGTGCTTGGTGCAGCCACTGTCGAAGTACTAGACTCCTAGGACGTGGGATTTCAGAGATGTATAGATCATATTGCATTTGATCTCATTCTTTTTTACCTAGACCTGTTTGAACCTGATGTTGCTTTTGGTGTTAGTAACATGGAAACCATCATGGGACTCAGCAGACACCCTTGTCTTCTGAATATGCCTTTTCTCGCCAGCAATCTTCCAGCATAAAGGTCGAATGTGACCTGGTTCACCACAGTGATGACACACATACTATCTTCTTCTCTTCTTGTGGCGTTTGGTCGGTCTCTGTTCTTGATTTGATGCTGGTGTTGGCTGATTTGGTTTGTAGCCAATTTCATGTTTTGAGATTTTTGGAAACTCATATCCAGGATCTCATCGAGCTTTGCCTTTCCCTTGTTGAGTTTTGTGATGGTTCTTTGAACCTTCTTCAACTCGATTTTCACTCGTTCTAGCTCAGAATCCTTTTTAGTGAGTGAAAACTCTAATTGAACAATTATATCAAGTTGATCAGCCTTTTCTTTGGTCAGCTTGTCCACCTCCATCATAAGATCCTTGACCCTGAGTACGTGTTTCCCCAACTAACAAATAATTGCTTATGTTCAATGCTCAGCTTCTCGTACTCGTCAAGAGATTCTTCAATCTATGCATTCAGGCATACGATGTTGGTTTCGGTGTTACCAACATGCATGTCGTCATCCCACACAACATTAGCGAATAAGGCTAGAATAGGTTCAGGCAAGTCAGAATCATTGATATCTTCAGTGTACTCTGTAGCAATCATGCTCTTCTTCCTTACAGTGTTTGCACATTCATTTTTATAGTGTCCCCAACCTTTGCATTCATGACATTGAATTTCACTTAGTGGCTTTTGGGAGATGGATGCACTTGATACAGAAGGCGAAGACTGGGATCTGGAGAGAGTGTACCCAGAAAACTTTGGTGTAGGCACCTGTGGCTAGGTCTTTTTACTTGATCCTCCAATGTTGTTTTTCTTCTTTAAGAATTTATTAAAGCATTAAGTTACATAGGATACTTCTTCTTCTTCAAGAGTTGTGGTTTCTATCTTTTTCAGAAACCCTTTCAAATCAAAATCCTCATCATCTTCATCATCGTTATCGGAGTTAACATCGGAGGAGAGAGCAACATTCTTCTCTTTTGAGTTGGAACCAAGATGTTCCATCTCAAATGTCTTGAGTGAGCCAACTAAAGCATTGAACTCTAGGTCATCAGTGTCCTTGGATTCTTCTATGGCAACCACCTTAATACTGAATTTCTTTGTGATTGATCTTAGTAGTTTTCCCACAAGGCGTGAGTTTGTTACTGGTTCACCAAGCTCTCCGCACTCGTTTGCAATATCTGAGAGTCTCATGGCGTAGTCCATGATGGACTCCTTTTCATCCATCCTCATTTCATCGAAGGTAGATGTTAGCATTCTTACTCTTGATCTCTTCGCGCTCTGAGTTCCTTCACATACCCTTTGTAATGCGTCCCATGCATCCTTTGCTGATTCACACTTCTTTATAACTCTGTAGTAGCTTGAGTCAACATATCTACAGAGGGTGTTGATGCACTTGGAATTTCTATTGTAAATTGTATTTAATCAATTTAATGGTATAGCAAAAATTCATGTTAACGAATTACATAGGCTTGATCTACGTGTCGTGTAGATAATCGTAGCATTTTGAATTTCTCAATCCAATTTTTGGTGAGTGAGAAATGATATTTGGAAGTTGAACAGTTGCTTAAGTGCATTTTTGGGTATCCCACATTGATAGTTAATCAATGTGGAAGGGAGTTTAAAAATGATTACATTTCTTTAGTGGACATCAAGTGGGTCAGTGGGTGTTGTGGACTTTGTATGAACAAAGCTCACGCGGGCTCCTGGACTTAGGTTCGCCCGTCCGCCTTCGGCGAAGCCGATGGTGGAGCCAATCGGATCCGAGCCCGGTCCCGGACTCGGACCTTGGTCCTGAGTCCTAGTCTTGGTCCTGGGCCTGGGTCTGGGGTCTTGGGTCTTGGTCAATTGGTCCGATTGAGGTGGTCTGTGTGGGGGGTCCTGGTTCAACACAGGCTTCCTTTTTTAACGTACACACACCTGAGAAACTTTTGAACTCCTGACCGTTAGGAAAAAACGGCTGGAACTTATCACCTGACTGTTCAGACATTTCCAAAACGTACGAATTCAACATGAAATGAATGTGCACGTTGAACCTGTCCAGGTTCATGCTGCCAGATGCTGCCTGTTTTAATGACTTAATGATGCTTTTAAGGTCGTCATTAAGCAGGCTATAACCTCCCGCTGGAAACCCTATATAAGGGTGAGTTCTCCTTCATATTTCACACACGAAAAATAACCTGAAACACCTGAGCAAAACAGAGCATACAGTTTTCTGCATTTCATTTTTCTCGTAACTCAGTCCATTTTCATCCAGTTCGCCGGAGCTCTGGTATTTACGGTGCTGTAATACCAGAGACGAAGTCATTTCATCTTTGGGGACGAATAGCCAAAACCAAAGGGCACTACTGGGGTTATTTAGTCTTGCGGACAGAGTTCTAAACCCGACTCGACTTAACAACTTTTTGTTCTTGTATTTTCCAGTTTTGAGATTTATTTACATTCCCTGTTTGTGCTCATCGTTGTAATTTCTAACAATCGCAAGACAAAATACGTTGTAATCTATAATCTACTATTTTAATATCTCTAATTGGAAAAATGTCAACCTCCAGCACTCCGATCAGTTCGACCGCTCCTACTGTAACCTCCACCATTTCGACAACGACCACTAACCCTGCAGTAACGAACACCACGACGATTGGTGCTTCTACGCGAAACATGAGTCATGCTGACTTCCTCTTGAACCAAGGGACTATCGACACCCTCTTGGAGACACTTTCAAGGCGCTTCTTGGCAACCAACCCAAACTCAGGCACAGCTTCGGCTGCTGGACCGTTCCATTATGGGATGGGGACTTCGGTCCAAACTGTGTCAAGTTCGGCTGTGACCCATCCTTCTAGGATGACGGGAACTACGGTTCCAAGTATGTTTTCAGCCACTGCTTCGGCCGCTAGATCATTCCCTTATGGGTTGGGGACTTCGGTCCAAAATACGTCAGCTTCGGCTGGAATCCATCATTCTAGGATGTCGGGAACTTCAGTTCAAACAAGTTCACAATGGCTTCGCCGGCGTACTCACATGTTTCAGCTACCCACTCAACGAGTACGATGGGGACTTTAGTTCCAACTATGACCGCTCCGGTGCACTCCTCACGGATCATGCCTGTCGCGGAGAAGCCTCCAAAATTCAATGTATAAGGCTTCGGGAGGTGGCAACAAAAGATGTTGTTCTACCTTACGATGCTTGGCTTAACTAACTTCGTGAAGGAAGACAAACCACCCACTCCAGACGAGTCTGAGACCAACTTCAATGTTCGTTCCGCCTACGATAACTGGCACAACGGCGACTATCTGTGCAAAGGCTTTCTCCTTATGAGCCTAGAAGATAGCCTGAGTAACGTGTACTCGGATGTCAAAGCCTCTAAGAAGATTTGGGAGGCACTTGAGAAGAAGTACAGCTCCGACGAGGCTGGAACTAGGAAGTTTGTAATAACAAATTTCATAGACTACAAGATGGTTGATGCTCGCCCGATTATGGAATAAGTTCAAAAGTTCCAAATGCTGGTGAATGACGTCCACGCCGAGGGGATGGTACTTCCTGATGCTTTCATGACTGCTGCCATGATTGATAAGCTTCCTCCGAACTGGAAAGACTTCAAGACGTATCTCAATAACAAGCGAAAGGCGATGTCTCTTAAAGATGTTATCCAGAAGGTACGAGTTGAGTCCAAAGTTTGAGTTCAGTACAAGAATTTGAAAGTTCGGATGAACCTCGGGTGAACCTGCTCGAACGAGGAGATAACTCGAAGAAGTGGCCGCATCATGGAAACTCTAAGCCGAAAGCTCCTTGTTCTCAGAAGTTCAGCGGCGACTGCTTCAATTGTGGCAAACCTGGACACAGGTCTAAGGACTGTCAGAAGCCAAAGAAAAAGAAGGCCAATCCGAGTGCTCACTTAGCCGAGTGAGAGCTGACTAGTGATGATCTCATTGCAGTTATCACTAAGGAAGCTAACATGGTCGAGAACCATGGTCAATGGTTCATCGATACTGCTGCAACTGCCCATGTGTGTGCAGACCGGAGCTTGTTCTCCAAATACCATCCCTGTGAGGGAAGGAAGTTGAACATGGTAAACCAAGCATCTTCGCAAGTTGCAGGTGTTGGCTCAGTTGTCCTCAAAATGACTTCTTGAAAGGAGATCACTTTGAATGAGGTGCTGCACGTTCCGGACATCCGGAAGAATTTAGTCTCTGGTTCAATACTAGTTAGTCGTGGTTTTAAACATGTATTCGAGGCTAATAAGTTTGTAATGTCAAAGTTTGGAACACCTCTGGGTAAGGGTTACCTTACAGATGGACTGTTCAAACTAACTGTAATGGCTATACGCCCAAAACTTATCATTAAAGAAATTGCTTCTGATTCTCTTACTTGACTGAGTGCTCAAGTTTATGGCATTGTAGATTAGTCCACGTTGATCTAAATGCAATAAAACATTTGTCAAATCTCAATTTACTTAAGGTAAATGAATTTGTTAATAAAAGTAAGTGTGAAATTTGTGTAGAAGCAAAAATGACAAAGTTACCATTTAAATCGGTAGAAAGGAGCATGACACCTCTAGAATTGATTCACACGGATGTATGTGATTTGAAGTTTGTGAAAACTAGAGGTGGCAAAAAGTATTTTATTACTTTTATTGACGATTGGACAAGGTACTGTTACCTTTATCTTTTGAGAAGTAAAGATGAGGCTATTGAAGCTTTCAAGAACTTCAAAAATAAAGCCGAAAATCAACTTAACTGCAAAATCAAATCTACCCGAAGCGATAGAGGATGGGAATACGTAGCTTCGTTTGAGGAGTTGTGCAACTAAAGTGGCATAATTCATCAAACTACATCTCCCTATGCACCTCAATCAAACGGCGTTGCAGAATGCAAGAATCGTACTTTGAAAGAGATGATAAATGCTTTGTTGATTAGTTCTGGGTTACCTCAGAACATGTGGGGGGAAGCTGTTTTAACGACAAACTATATCCTCAATAAAATTCCACTTAAAGGTAGGGACGAAACTCCCTATGAGTTGTGGAAAGGAAGGAAACCTTCTTATAAATACCTCAAAGTGTGGGGGTGTTTATCGAAGGTAGAAGTGCCTCTACTGAAGCAAGTGACAATCGGACCCTCGGCGCATAAGTCGGCACCTAGGCGGCCAAGTCCAATTTTTTTTTTTATCCAAAACGACGTCGTTTTGGTTTTAAATTTTTTTAAAGCCAATTCAATTGTTACGAGGCAAGAATTGGGACAGAACAAAACAAAAACAGACTGAGAACTCTTGCCCTTATTTAGTTATTTTGATTTTGTAATGTGTGCTATGGATTTATGTTATTTTGAACTTTTAATTGAACAATAGTTTTGAACTTGTGATTATTACTTTTAGTTTTGGATTGTCATATACTTTATTGTGTAGCAGGTAGTATGGTGAACTATTAAATGTTGGATTTAATGTTGTAAATTGGGGTATTTATTCTCAAATTCTAGGCCCCGCCTAGGCGCCCTAGGCGCTAGGCGCTGGTCTGGCACCTAGCGGCCGCCTAGCAATTTTTAGAACACTGCTAAATAGTAGCGCCTATCATTTTACCATTCATAGGTCAGATGTTCCGGACATGAATTTCGGAACTACCATTGAGTCAAGGAATGCGATATTCTTTGAAGACATCTATCCTTGTAAGGATAAAGCTGCTTCGAGTTCAAACACTGGTCATACTGAAAGAACTATAAGTCAAGAACTTGTGGGGGTTGAACCTAAGTCTCGTAAGCGACCTGGTTCAGAACTTGAAGCTCTAACTCCAAGTCGGAGCACTCGATCTAAAGTCGCTAAGGATTGCAGTCCCGACTATGTGGTTTTCCTCTGTGATGAAGAACCAAATTCACTGAAAGAAGCTTTCTCACGGACTGATAGTTCATTTTGGAAGGAAGCTGTTCAGAGCGAAATTGACTCGATCGTGCAAAACCATACGTGGATTCTGACTAATTTACTTGAAGGTTGTAAACCTTTAGGAAGTAAATGGATTCTGAAGAAAAAATTCAGAGCTGATGGATCAATCGATAAGTATAAAGCTTGTTTGGTTGTGAAAGGATTTCTCCAGAAGGAGGGTTATGATTTCTTTGATACATACTCTCCTGTTACGAGAATTACCTCTATCTGGATGCTTCTAGTGATTTTTGCTTTGCACAATCTTGAGACTCACCAAATGGATGTTAAAACAGCTTTTCTAAATGGCGATTTAGAAGAGGAAGTCTATATGGAACAACCTGAAGGTTTTGTAAAACCTGGACATGAAAGAAAGGTGTGCAAACTAGTTAAGTCTTTATATGGCTTGAAACAAGCACCTTTACAATGGCACTTGATGTTTGACGAAGTGATGATGTCAAATGAGTTCAAGATAAACGAGTGCGACAAGTGTGTCTACATTAAGAATACAAATGACAGATTTGTTATAGTATGTCTTTATGTAGATGATATGTTAATCATGGGTAGCAACCTACAAGTGATTAACGAGACGAGACTCATGCTAAAAAAGAATTTTGACATGAAGGATCTGGGAGTTGCTGACACTATTTTTGGCATAAGAATCATAATAACTCCAGATGGAATTGTCTTATCACAACCTCATTACATTGAGAAAGTGATCAAGAAATTCAATGCACACGATAGTCTTCTATCAAAGACACCTATGGAACTCGACGTTCACTTGAGTAAGAACAGAGGTGATCATGTTGCTCAAAAGGACTATGCTAGGATCATTGGATGTCTGATGTATATTTCTAACTGTACAAGGCCTGATCTAGCCTGCTGGGTAAACAAACTGAGTCGATATACAATCAACCTAAGTGGAGAACACTGGAAAGCACTTGTGAGAGTTTTGAGATACTTAAAGTATACTCTAGACTTTGGACTACATTATGGTAGATTCCCCAGGGTATTTGAAGGCTACTGTGATGCAAACTGGATATCTGACTCAAAGGACTCTCTGTCAACAAGTGGATATGTGTTTGTAATAGGGGGAGGAGTTGTTTCTTGGAGATTCACTAAACAAACATATATAGCACGATCCACCATGGAATCTGAGTTTATCACTTTAGACAAAGCAGGTGAAGAAGCAGAATGGCTTCGTAACTTTTTGGGAGAAACCCGTGCCGCCGGTTATGCTTCACTGCAATAGTCAAGCTGCTATTGGAAGGGCAAGAAGTGGTTTGTATAACGGCAAGTCTCGACATATTAGTCGGAGACATAACACCGTAAGACATTTGTTATCTAGTGGGATTATCTCAGTTGACTACGTAAGGTCGATAGATAATCTAGCAGATCCATTCACTAAAAACATAGCTCGAGATCAGATGTATAAGTTGCTTAAAGGAATGGGAGTGAAATCCACATCTTAAAGATGATTGTAGTGGAAACCCAACCATGATGAGTGGAGATCCCACAAACTTGGTTCAATGGGAAAACTAAAATATAAAAGTCTGGGTAAGTAAAACTCTACGACCCTATTCCTTAACGGCAAAAGTAGAGTTGTTAATCTATCATGTGGTGAGGATAAATATCTGTATTTTAATGATTCTTGTGCAGGTCTTTGACTTGAGTACGACAGAATACTCGTTTAAGAATCACCTATGTAAGCGAGAAGTGAGGGCCACTTCTACTGAATACTTATGAATCCAAAGAAGTTGTCCATGGCCAGAAACGGACACAAACGTGATAACAGAAGAATTCTGGGACCTTAGTGGGTTGGTACTATTGTCTAGTATACACAAAGGGGAATAGTTCAAGAATTATGTTCACTGATCTGCTGGTATGCTCGGTAGTATTAACTAAGGAGGGTTCAAGGACACAATCCACCTATCCCTATTCTCTATTGTTCTTGAATACTGAGCTATGTATTTGCATTCATGTTTTTTGTTTTTGGAGTTTCTCACTCGTGTGGGGGATTGTTGTAAATTTTATTTAATCAATTTAATAGTACAACTAAAATTCATGTTAACGAAGTGTATAGGCTCAATCTACGTGTTGTGTAAATAATCGCAGCATTTTGAATTTCTCAAATCCAATTTTTTGTGAGTGAGAAATGATGTTTGGAAGTTGAACGATTGCTTAAGTGCATTTTTGGGTATCCCACATTGATAGTTAATCAATGTGGAAGGGAGTTTAAAAATGATTACATTTCTTTAGTGGATATCAAGTGGGCCAGTGGGTGTTGTGGACTTTGTGTGAATAAAGCTCACGCGGGCTCTTGGACTTGGGTTCGCTCGTCCGCCTTCGACGAAGCCGATGGCGGATCTGAGCCCGAGCCCGGACCAGGACCCAGACCTTGGTGCTGGGCTCTGGGCCTGGGAATTAGGTCTTGGGAAATTGGTCCGAATTGGCTGGTCCGATTGAGGTGGTCCTTGTTGGGGGTCCTGGTTCAACCCAGGCTTCCTTTTTGAACGTACACACACCTGAGAAACTTTTTAACTCCTGACCATTAGGAAAAAAACGGCTGGCACTTATCACCTGACCATTCAGATGTTTCCAAAACGTACGAATTCAACATGCAATGCATGTGCAAGCTAAACCTGTCCAGGTTCATGCTGCCAGATGCTGCCTGTTTGAATGACTTAATGACGCCTTTAAGGTCTTCATTAAGCAGGATGTAACCTCCCGCTGGAAACCCTATATAAGGCTGAGTTCTCCTTCATATTTCACACACGAAAAATAACCTGAAACACCTGAGCAAAACACAGCATACAGTTTTCTGCATTTCATTTTTCTCGTAACTCAGTACATTTTCATCCAGTTCATTGGAGATCTGGTATTTACGGTGCTGTAATACCAGAGACGAAGTCGTTTCATCTTTGGGGACGAATAGCCAAAACCGAAGGGCACTATTTCGTAAATTGGACAGAGTTCTAAACTCGACTCGACTTAACAATTTTCTGTTCTTGTATTTTCCAGTGTTGAGATTTATTTACATTCCCTGTTTGTGCTCATCGTTGTAATTTCCAACAATTCCAGTTTGAAGCAGCTACTTCATTAGCAGTCCAATCAATTTCTTTCTTGACGACGGTGTCACCCTCACCATCAGTAACACGTGGTTTTTCCCATCCAACCAGAATGGTTTTCCACGCATGTTCATCGATATTCTTTATATGCCACTGCATCCTCTGTTTCTATAGAGAGTAGTTCTCTCCATTGAGGATCGAAAATCTTGGATTGCCTTGAGCATCCATAGCACCTAAATAAGTAAGGATCAGTACTTAGTAAGTTAAGTAACCCAATCTGATACCAATTGTAAATTCGTAGGTCTATGGTTAATGAAAAAAAGTATCAGTAAATGATGTTTCTTTCGACCGAAACTAACATCAAACAGATTATCAAAAAATTAGCAGCGGAATAATTAAAAATAAACGAACACAGCAATTTAAATTTCATTCACAAGCAAACATGCTTGTGAAATTGGGTATTCAAACCCAAAATCTATATTACTTTTAAATCGTTCAAGATCAAATACAAATATAAAGTAATATATGAAAAACAGTAGTATCAACACTTGATACGAAAATACTTTTCACCTCGGTATGATGATCTTTTTTGTTGGTTACGCAACTCCAAAGACCTCCGTGATTAAGATCGTGGCTTCAAGTCTTGCTGGTATATAATAAAAGCACTAGTTCGTAGGTTCGCATATAATGACATGGTTCTCATTTGAATCCACCCCTCTCTCTCTCTCTCTCTCTCTCCTCTCTCTCTCTCTCTCTCTCTCTCTCTCTATATATATATACTATATATATATATATATATATATATATATATATATATATATATATATATATATATATATGGGTGGGTTCAAATGAGAACCATGTCCTTATTTACGAACCTGCGAACTAGTGTTTTTATTATATAATCCTAATGATTTTAATCAAAAAATAAGGAAATACACAAAAAATCTGGTCCATCCTTTTATTCAATCTAAGGCACATAATAGACCTTAGTTCATAAATAAGGACATGGTTCTCATTTAAACCTAATCATATATATATATATATATATATATATATATATATATATATATATATATATATATATAGGATGAGGTTCAAATGAGAACCACGTCCTTATATGTGAACATAGTGTCAATTATGGGCCTTAGATCTAATTAAATGGATGGATCAGATCTTTTGTATATTTTCTTATTTGATTAAAAGTATTAGGATTGTATAATAAAAGCATTGCTGGTGTATATTACTAAAATATCAATAAAGCACTGTGATTGTATAATAAAAGCATTGCTGGTATATAATAAAAGCACTAGTTCGCAGGTTCACATATAATGACATGGTTCCCATTTGAACCCACAACTATATATATATATATATATATACAGATAACTAAAAGAATTTTACTCAATTTTCTAACAAATGATTTAGTATATACACGGATGCATCCAACATCTCTAACCATAAATTACAGATTATAGGCTTAATGAAAAATTAGAAACTAAATTCGCCAATTGGTTCAAATACTACGTAAGACGTTCAATTTCGATATGCATGTCGTTTAAATACCGTATGTGTTTATATAGTATACTTCCTAAATTAAAAATACTTTTTCAACGTTATAGGCTTGATATCCTTCAAACAATGTGATCGACGTGAACATTAGGAGCCTAGAAAAGGATCCATCACAATGTGTGAAAACGTATACTGGTTGTAAGGTAAATGGTTATAGGTTTCACATAGCCGAGCAAGGATCTAACAAATCTACATCAAGAAGTGGAGTTGATTAAATGATCAAATAATGGGGGAAACGAGTATGATTATTATGGTCGTCTTATATAAATTGTGAAGCTAGAATACACAGGGCGAATGGAGAAAAACACACTATTGTTCAAATGCGACTGGTTCGATCCAATACCTAGAGGCACAAAAGTTCATCCATATTATAAGCTTGTCGATACCAATCACAAGTGTAGATTCAATTGATATTAACATTTTGTACTTGCTGCCCAGGCTGTACAAGTATATTGTTTTGCATATGAAAGTTTGGAATGAGACAAGTTGGACTGGTGGGCAATGTGTAAAATCAAGGTGAGATCAAATGTTGAGTTCATCGAGCCTCTATGAGAGCAATCATTTCACGATAAAATTTTATATACACGGAATCCAATATAATTGGATGATGTCAATTTCCAATTGCATGACCCCACTAACAATGATGTGGATAAACTTAGTGACGAGGAAGACGATGATACAGAACAAGAGTTACTCACCGATCAATATACAAATCAAGACACATACAAAGATGAATTTGGTAACAACTGTAATAGTGAAAGTGTTGGTTCAGATGATTAGTTTACAAGGAAGTCGTTGTGGTTGAAATATGTGTAAACTATTCATATTGTAAAATTCTCTTATTTTAACTAATTGCTTTATATTTGGAACTTTTAAAATGGTTGATATATACTTGTATTTTGTAAAATGCTCGTATTATATTTATGATGCCGAGGGGTCGTGGACATGGGTCAAGTCTTGTCGATCAGATCTGAAGTTATCTAATCATTTAGATTATTTTTATGATGATTACGTGGAGATTGGTACAGATCATTCATCGTCGACACCAAATGTTGCTGCGATGACACTGTCCAATGAAGGTACATACCAATAGCCCTCGAGACCACCAGAGAGGCGACACCATATTTATATTGTCGAAAAGGAGTAAGTAAAATAATATTTATAAAATTCTAATCATTTTTATTATTAAATAACTTTTGTAACCACAAACACAATTACAGTCTACATAGTTGGGAGATCAGACTAACCAACATCTTGAGGAAGATCATCGAGAAGAAGTTTCATCCCGCCGGGTGGCAGTATAATGCGGTCCTTGAGCATATTCATCGATTTTGGTGGGACATGTTTCAGGTAATTAACTTTTTCATGTCTAAACTTTGCCAATCATTAATGTAACTTGAGAATCATATATTAATTAAATTATAATTATTATTTTTTTGTAGGATCATTGTTATTAGGACACGAAGTTGTATAGTCCACAAGTTGTACATACGGTATTTTGTCACATGATGGGGGACAAGTATGGGAAGCGGCTTAACGAGTATAAGAAAACTTGTGATCATACTGGACAGCCGTCGAGGATCATAATCAATGATTTTCTCATATATTTGTATTAAATTATAAATTTTTACTAATGTA
Source organism: Phtheirospermum japonicum (assembly GCA_014905375.1). NCBI lineage: Eukaryota > Viridiplantae > Streptophyta > Magnoliopsida > Lamiales > Orobanchaceae > Phtheirospermum > Phtheirospermum japonicum. The sequence continues at coordinate 646,689 of BMAC01000162.1, forward strand.
AATGATAAATAATTTTAATCTATCTACCATGTATCTCAACTAAGGCATGGAATGTAGATTAGGATAAGCCCGAGAACAAGAATAGGTCTGATCAGTAGCACTGTCAAAACGGGCTTTGGCCCGCGGGCTGGCCCGTCAGCCCGTGCAAACGAGCGGGCTTGGGCTGCCCTTCTCGCAGCCCGTTTAATCGCGAGCTTTTTTGGCCCGCTCCGTGAAGACCGCGGACCGGGATGGGCTGGCCCGTGGGTTGCCCCCTTTTTTTTTATTTTATATTTTATTATAATTATAATTATGATTTATATTGGTTAAATTTGAGGGCATATTTGTATTCTTTTTTGTTGATATTCAAAAGTTTATTATGAAAGTTCCACTCTGCCCATGAGTTGATATTGAATATTTCATTCAATGTGTTGTAACCGCCCGGAAAGACGATAAAGGCATCACTATTATTCACCATATACATAATACACTCATGAATAAACTGCACTTGAAGCTTTGATCTAGCTGAACTTGCAACAACAATGTTAGTTGTACTTTGTGAAAAGGTATGTTACTCACCTTTATTCCCAAGTATTACACAGCTGCCAAAAGTTTGTCAAAAAGTCTTTTGTTCGTCCCTCCATAAAGTATACTGATATTTTTCTTCCTCAGTTTTTTTACAAGTTTTCTTGCCATATCAATATAATTAATTTGACCCATTAGTTCGGATCCACCAAGAACACATATGGTCCTGAATGGAAGAGACAAAACTTGACCTCTATGAGGGATTCAAAAACTTGCATCACTCTTTTTCTAAAATAGATTTTCGGAATATTTGAGGGAGGTACATTTTTGAGAAACTTGGCTCACTTTTAAAGAGAAGTTTCTCATAACAATAAATGATTTCATTGTTCTTTTCTTGAATAGTGTGAAAGGATAAATCAGATACAACATTATCCTTTGATAAAATAAATCCTGCTCCGTCGGCATTTGAAGATCTTTTATATAGAAATATAATCTCTGAAAAAGTTGATGATAAGAAATATATTATCCTACATTATTTTGTTGTTGGTAAACTATATTTACAAACTAGGTCTTTCGAAGTAATTTTTTCGAGACTATAACATTCTCGTTCATCCCTAAATTGAGCCCACAAAACCATAAGCTCACGGTGCACAAAACCATTAGGATGTGTCTCAAGAATGTGTTGGATACCATAATCCAAATACTCCTTACTCGGTCTATCATTAATGAATATTATTTTTATCTTCTCGATTTTTGAACACTAATAAATGGAACTTTTTTTCACTTACTTTTGTTTTAGAAAAGTTCGCCCACAAGAGAATGGAGCGATTGTAAGTGATAAGTTTGACTCGAGTAGAATATCTTGAGGAAGACCAATCGGAAGTAAATATCTGTGTTTGATTCACGAATAAAAAAATAAGGAAAAAGCTATTCTAAACTCACGGTCAAGTCTTGATTTTAAAGTTGAAATATCCAAGACTGTGATTTAAATGACGAGAAACAAAATTGAAAATTTTGAAAAGATTAATAAAAACAGGGGTCTAGGGCCCTAGAATCATCTCCACGATCAATTGACATTTGATCTAACACTTAGTCTACGAATTGGGGTTGTCAATCCAAACTTGTAGATTAAACACCCAACAATACTAATTGATTGTTCTAAAATCATCTACGCACTAGACCCATGATTTCTAACCAACAATCATCAAGAAATACAATAACACAAACTCAAAACAAGCATGAACATGATTAAATAAGAATCTTGAAGAAAGCAATAATGGAAAATAAGTTTTGAATAACAATAATTTTTATCAAATGAATTTCTGAGAATCAAATATCTAAAATCATGAGAAATTGCAAGTAAATGAACTACTAAAACAATAGCATTACAAACACCACAAAAACACATAATCAAAGCAAATACAAATTTGAAAAATTGAAGAAAAGAAATTGAAAGCCTACTTATTAAAATTAGAGAGTTTCATACTTCAAACGAGGAAATACGCGAATTTAGACTAAGATACGTCCTACATCCAAGCAATGATCAAGAATCCATATCCTATTAAAAACTAAAAGCTGAATATTTTGAATGAAGAACAATCTTGGGTTGTCAAAACCTAAGGGGTTCAAGAACTCTTATTTCTAGGAAGAGATGTTTTATTTATAGGGGTTGAAGGTGTGGACAAAATAGTCATTTTGCCCCCAAATGGCCAAAAATAGCTTGACTAACGATGTTGGAAAATAGCCCCATCGATGGCGCGTCAATTGGGCGTCGCCGGCGCGTCGATCGGTGGTTGTGCCTCGCGGGTCCAAGGCGTGTTTTCGTCAAATCGAGTCAGTTGTGATCATCGGAAACGTTCTTAGGCTTGATCGACTATCCTAAAATAATGAAAAGCAAAATAACATAAAAATCTACAAAAGTAAAAGAGAAATACAAAAAACACTAAAAAGACGACAAACGCTACGAAAACGCAAAATAAGGAAAAAGGGGATAAAATATAACTAAAATCACTAAAGCACACAAGACAAGACACAAAAATATAAGATAATCACACAAAAATATGTACAAATCAATGAACCCCATGGATTTATATCGTGTGTCACAAGTCCATCAAGCACATACCATCTAATCTCTTAGCTCTTTGTTTCTTGAAAAACTACTTCTACCCATACCTGACATCTACTTAAATGAATTTGAAAATTCGCCAGAAATTCGGACTTGTTCTTCAATCAACCATCGAATATCTTCGAAATTCCTTACTCATCAGCATCCTCAATCTTTCGATTTGAGCTTTATAAGTTCTTTTTATAATATTCACTGGAAAATATAGGTAGTATTTATAGAGGTTTAAGAGTGTTAAATTCATTTAGATATTCAGATCTTTGTTACGATGAATTCTGTGATTATTAGAATTATATGAAGCGTATGAGATACGTCGCCGCATTATGAATAGTGACATGAAGAGTATAAACCACATGTCGTGTTTGAATGGTATGTATGTACAATTTTGTGCAATATTAACATCGGATAAATGATGTGACATGTCAAATAAATATATGTGATAAGATAAATATATCATGTTAAGTACAACAAAGTGTTGTAAATAATATAAATATTTAATAAACCAAAAGTTCAATAATATCAGTTTGCATAACTGAACTTTTTATTTTGGTTTAAAATGTTTATTGAAATTGATATTTCAAATTGAAGAACCATAAGAATTCTTCAGTTGCTTGTTCTCGATGAATGAAATTACTAACCGATGTCGGGGATGAATCCGTAAAAAATTTTGAAAGAATAGGGGTGAGATATATATGAGCCCACTCTCCCCTCCATGTATGCTACTAGATATTATGAATCCATAGTCACATGTGTATAATGACTCGTAAGCAAAAGTTTAAGAGTTGAGTTGCTCATAATATGAGAACAATTTCCAAATCAATTAATAACGTTAGTAATATATATCCCAATAGTTTGAATAGATCAATGAATGATCCGTATGCGCATACATGCAGGATACCAATTGAAAAATTATTCAAAGTCCTCCAATTAATTTCCAATATCGAGAATAATATGCAAAATATTATGAACTCCCTCATTCGATACTGAGAATATTGACGCCGTACTAGCTGCATAAGCTTAGTTTTCAGAATTTTCTTGGCATGAGGTGGAACATAAATAGTTGGTAGTAAATTATAAAGATATATTATCACAATCAAAATATGAACTTGAAGTTCACAGGTACAAGAAAGGTTGTTGATGATCTTATATACCAACTAAAAATTTTTCGATACATTAACAACGTCAAAAGTATTAGTATTATTCAAATAATATTTCCCTAAATATATGTATCGAAAAAATGATAAATGAGACATATACTCCTGAAGAGTACATTTCCATGGCTATAATATAATCCTAAAAGATGATTGATATTGCGATATCTCGATAAGTTATATCACTATATGGGAAGGAAATGAAATGAAATTGAAAAGTGCCGACATATTATGAAAGAATAGATAGTGCTAGGAACGATTACTGATAATGACATATTGAAATCCATCGAAAAATCTCAACTTTTAAGATATATGATCTTATAGTGAAAGTACATGGGCTTAGCGAAAATAAAACTAGTGCTCCTGAAGAGATCCCAAATATATTATTAGTGCATGCAACGACTCGAAACAAGGATATTGTTATGAAGAATGTACTCCTTTCCCATATTGTGGTTTTTATCCCAAAATGAGTTTCTCCCAAAAAAGATTTTTAAATGTGGCAACCTGGTCACAACTATTGTATAATCTTTAGAAGAGATTTTCGACATGTATTTCGATGTGATCAAAATATAAGCCAGATCACATATCATCACTGATATCTGAACTTCATAGAGTATCGACTAATTTGCATGATACTCGTACGAACCACGAAGGGTTTGTTAATGCCCGAAGCATACTTGTATAAATATGCATTACACTCTTTTTTCCTTGACTAAGGTTTTGTTCCCTTGGATTTTTCTAGCAAAGATTCTTCATGAGGTAACATTGAAAACGTATTAATATGGATAATGTACTCTTTTTATTTCATTGGGATTTTTTCCTAATGGGTTTATTCTAATAAGGTTTTGACGAGGCATATTCATGGTATGGTGAGGAATGCATAAGAAATCAATATAATTCCTCAGGATCTAAAATCGACATATTGATGGTACTATAAGTGATATATGAGAAGTCAACACAATTCTCCGCGATGTGAAAATGGTATAGTTATGGTGCAATGAGAAATCAATATAAAAGTATGAAATCAGCATACTCATAGCATGTCGAGGTCTACAAGAGAAATCAATACAAATTCCTCAAGATGTGAAGTCAAATGGAGTAATTGTACTATTTTTCATACAATCAAGTTTTCTCCACAAGGTTTATTGGCAAGACAGCACACAAATGCACCTACAAGAATGATCGTTACAAAGAGGAGCAAATTTATAATTGCGAATTATTACAAAACTCTCACAAGAATGATAGTTTGATGGAGAACAACTTTATGATTCCACATTATTGAAGTATTACCCCACAAGATTTTTCTAGCAACATTATGATGCGGCAGTATATGATCGTAACAAGTTTTACTACAAACAATATTGAAATTTTCCCCTAGTGGATTTTTCTTCAAACTAGCACGAGACATTTATAAAATAATCATTTAAGAGGGAGTGATGAACCTCACGAGACAAGCGAGTAATATTATATTATATGTGAATGACTATTTTATCTCTCATGAAATTATATAATTACAATCATACCATTATAATTTTTTCCAATAAATAAAGTTTCGATTACTAATAAAAATACACCTCATAAATTCGTATTCTCTATGGCAAATACTTGGGTGAGATCGGTCTCATAGTATGAGACCACTTTTTACCATATCCTCATACTTGACCCGTTCATTGCCCGAACCACCCGCGCCCCACCCACATCAAATACTTAATAAAAAAAAAGGAAAAAAATTGTTATCTTCATCCATTCTGATACGCTAAACTCACCTCATCCCACAACCCATCTGATCCCTCTCTCACACACACAACCACGATCATCGACAACCATCGCTCGCCGCCAGCCACCGTTCATCGGCAGTGGAATTCAACATAATTATATATGTGTTCTCAATGGACCACCGTAGATCGAAGTGTTCTGAGATCTCAATTCATGGGAAATCCATAAATTATGTTTTTGGTTCTTGTTCGAAGAATCTTACCCCTCGATTTCTTGTGGAGAAGCTTTTTGGAGGTAGGTTCGACTTTAATTGTTGAGTGTTTAATGAATAAATTATATCGGGAGTTTTAGTTTTGCAGTTCTCTAAGTTTTGGTATTTCTAGATCTGAGTTTGAATTTCTATGGGTTTTAGTAGTTGGTTTTCTTTTCTCATTGCAAAATGTGGATAAGGTGAAGTTCTCGGTATACACACACTCTGAGCCTGGTTTTGTGGTCGAAGAATCTACTACAGGATCGCCTGCTTTTTGTAATCAGCAACTGAAAAATATCACTATTGTAATTTTCTTTTTTGGGTTTAATTATGTGAAAAAACTGATTATGAAGAAACATGTTTTTTGAGGAATTATAGTGGTTTGACACTATTAAAATCATGGGTGCTGCTTGTTGTTGTTTGAGGGATGAATGGACGATTCTGCTAATCGTAACAGCTCGATTTACAGGAACTGTATGCCTTCATTGCTTCATCCAGAACTTTGTTCACGTGTACACGTCACTTTTTCACGGAGGCGAAGAACGACCCTTACCTTCGCCGACTCAGGGGACATCGTCATTAACTTCTACAGCTTCGACCGATAACTCCTTAGCTGATATGTACCTTTCGCCTCAGAGGTCGTTGCCTTACAATGCGGACACGAGGTATTTTTGTTTGCCGCTCGAAAGGCTCATTTTTAGAAGGGAGAAAGGGTCAAGCCACGCGAACGAGGAAACCAAACTGCTGAGACCGAACGAGCTACGCGAGGATTCCGAGTCCGTGAGTGCCAAAGGAAAATGGAGCGACTTTACGTATGATGAGGGTCGGAGGAATATAATTTGAGATTGCCAGTAAAGCTCTCGACGGCCGAGCCGACGATGGAGTTTGCTCATATTTACTCTACTTTGGAAAACGAAGATGTGTGCCCCACGTGTCTTGAAGAATACACCACAGAAAACCTAAAGATAATTACAAAATGTTCTCACCATTTCCATCTTGGTTGTATATATGAGTGGATGGAACGAAGTGATAACTGCCCCGTCTGTGGCAAGGTGATGGCATTCAATGAGACGGCTTGATGTATCTGAGGTTTTTGGCCATGGACGAAACCAAACACCAATACACGGAATCAACAAGAGTGTATTGTTTATGATTATTTCCCTACTTTAGACTATTTCTTCTTTTTTTTTTTAATTGATTTTCTTGTGTTTATTGGCGTGCCTTCTGAAGTAGTTTCAATGCAATGGAATTATTAGTGTTGTATTGTTACCTTGTGTGAATATGTTGATTTTTTTGGGTGCGCAGTTGTGGAAAGCCTTCTAGTTTGTTCCCCATTTAACTTGACTTTTCTGCCCCATTATTTGATTTTATGAACTTATTGAACTTTTGGGAGTCCTGTAATATATGTATTTTTTTCATGCGACCTTCTTTGTGCTGAAGATGCATTTCTTTTTACTGATTATATCTTCCTTTTTCCTTGATGGATATTACCCCATAATCTGTGTTAGGGTCATTATTTTAAGTTGCATGCATATTTTGATCCTAGTGAGTCGTATTTATCACCTTAAACTCTGCTGCATTAGTATTTAAAGCACAATTTAAAAGTATTACTATCATATCTTAAAGTATTACAATATATGCTTAATGTATCACAAAATATAATTATAGTATTACAAAACATAGTCAAATATTAATTTGGGGTTTTTGTGAAAAAAAGGAAGAATGTAAAGTTGTGAACTTGTAGCTCTTTTCTTTTGTTGAAGAATGTTAAAGTATTTGATTATCATAGAACATTGTTAAAGTATCACAAAAAATTATTAAAATACCACAAGATTTTTATACCTATTTTTAATTAAAGTATAGTTAAGTAATGTTTTTAACTCAAGTTATTCAAGTATCACAAAATATTGTTAAAGTATCACAAAACATTGTTAAAGTATCGCAAAATATTGTTAAAATACCACAAGTTTTTTATACCTATTTTTAATTAAAGTATAGTTAAGTAATGTTTTTAACTCAAGTTATTCAAGTATCACAAAATATTGTTAAAATATTACAAAAGATTGTTAAAGTATCACAAATTTTTTATACATATTTTTATAATAAAACATAGTTAAGTAACATTTTTAACTCAAGTTATTTGAGTATCACAAAATATTATTAAGGTATCACAAAATATTGTTAAAGTATCACAAAAGATTGTTAAAATATCACAAGTTTTTTATACTTATTTTTTATTAAAGTATAGTTAAGCAATATTTTTAACTCAAGTTTTTTAAGTATCACAAAATATTGTTAAAGTATTACAAGTTTTTTATACATATTCTTACAATAAAACATAGTTAAGTAACATTTTTAACTCAAATTATTTAAGTATCACAGAACATTGTTAAAATATCACAAAACATTGTTAAAGTATCACAAATGATTATTAAAATACCACAAGTTTTATACCTATTTTTAATTAAAGTATAGTTAAGTAATATTTTTAACTCAAGTTGTTCAAGTATTACAAAACATTGTTAAAGTATCACAAGTTTTCTATACATATTTTTACAATAAAACATAGTTAAGTAACATTCTTAACTCAAGTTATTTGATTATCACAAAACATTGTTAAAGTATCACAAAAGATTGTTAAAGTATCACAAAAGATTGTTAAAATATCACTAGTTTTTTATACCTATTTTTTATTAAAGTATAATTAAGTAATATTTTTAACTCAAGTTGTTTAAGTATAACAAAATATTATTAAAGTATTACAAGTTTTTTTTATACATATTCTTACAATAAAACATAGTTAAGTAATATTTTTAACTCAAATTATTTGAGTATCACAGAACATTGTTAAAGTATCACGAAACATTGTTAAAGTATCACCAAAAATTATTAAAATACCACAAGTTTTTTATACATATTTTTAATTAAAGTATAGTTAAGTAATATTTTTAACTCAAGTTATTCAAGTATCATAAAAGATTGTTAAAGTATCACAAATTGCTTATACATATTTTTATAATAAAACATAGTTAAGTAACATTTTTAACTCAAATTATTTGAGTATCACAAAACATTGTTAAAGTATCATAAAACATTGTTAAAGTATCACAAAAGATTGTTAAAATATCACAAGTTTTTTATACCTATTTTTTTTATTAAAGTATATAGTTAAGTAATATTTTTAACTCAAGTTGTTTAGGTATCACAAAAAATTGTTAAAGTATTACAAGTTTTTTATACATATTCTTACAATAAAACATGGTTAAATAACATTTTTAACTCAAATTATTTGAGTATCACAGAACATTGTTAAAGTATCACAAAATATTGTTAAAGTATCACAAAAGATTATTAAAATACCACAAGGTTTATTCCTATTTTAATTAAAGTATAGTTAATTAATATTTTATTGTGCAGTTGGTGTGACTACTATTGTGTTACCTTTATCACGTACACTTTCTTTTTCCTAACCTGAAGTGCGAGGGTTGTTTTCTTGTGTAGTTGGTGTGACTACTATTGTGTGTTACCTTTATCACATACACTTTCCTTTTCCTAACATGAAGTGCTTACATCTGGTAGTCAAATGTTAACAGGCTCATGCTTTACTTGGCCGAAGTGGGTATTTTGTTTGAGGGTGTAATTTCCAATGATATTTCTTTCAGGGATTAAATTACAAACTGTACAAGATATGCTTGAGTAAAAAAAAAACAAAACAAAACTATTTTTATACATATATTTTTAATTGCAGCACCATTGGATAAACAAGCCAAACCATTTCTAGGCTGAGAAAGTAATAACTAACTTTAAAGAGAGAAATAAGAAACCACAGTAGGATACAAAGCTAAATGAGCTTTTGTTCTCAGATGCGCTACACTTATCCCTTACAAAATCTCCAGCAACAACCAAAGAGGAGAAATCATGTAAATCACAAAACAAAATCAATACAAGGTAAATCCAAAATATTGGCTAACTAAAAGAGCAAGCCCTAAAGCAATTGCAATAAGGGAAGACGCCCATGTAAGCTTCTCCGTTATCCTGGGGACCCTCTCCTTAAGCGCCTGACTACACGAAGGTTAACTGAGAATAAATAATAAGCCCACCACCTGTCTTGATATTCTTCATTTGAAGAAGAAAAGTGAAGTGCAATTTCAAGAAAAAGGGAGATTTTGGAGAAATTTTGTAGAAAGGATGAGAAAGCCCCACAATAATTCTAGCTCCATCGCCAGTATTTGTCTCACAACTACACACGCCTCTACACGTCATGCGCACCAACATCTCTACAACATTTATAATCTGCAAATCCAAAATTCCGAGTTATAATCAAAAGTTATATACATACATAAGCACAAAAGTCACTATCTTTTCTCATGTAACTAACACGGTACCATTTTACAGTTGCTTTCACCGAAAAGCCCTGCCACAAACCCGACCCCATGAGTTCTTACCAAACGACAAATAATTAAGCCCCAGCGGCTTCTCCTACACCTATGATATCGTGTTCTTCATCACAAACTCTCCATATTTACAGCATCAAGGTCCTATCTATGTAAAACCAAAACTAAAATTGATGATAAAACCTTACAATTGAAACAAAACTTTATCAATAAAAACTAGGGCTTGAATCAAGTATTCACATATTATCAATGATGAAAAAAAAAATGATGGAAAAATCAAATGAAACTACAGTTTGAAGTTTTGATTATGAATCGTGTTGTCACACCTCTCGAGCATGGCGACGAATATTTCGATTTGGTTAGAAATCAAAGGCAGCGTCTTCAATTTTCTAATTTAATGGCGGCTTCTTCGATTTTCCGATTCACTGCTCTTGTGGTGATTTTATTCTTCAATTTTACAAAACCTTTGGAGCTAGAGCTTAGAAATCTAAGATTTTAAAGGAGGCGGAGGTGAAGATTGTTCCAGTTGCGGGTGGAGATAGGAGAAGGAACTGTGGGTTTTTACCATTTGCTGAAGAAGATTGAGACCAGTGAGATGGTTCTTGCTCACATTGAATTGGGTGGTTTGTATTCTCACTCACGTGAATGGGGCGAATTTTTGGGTTTGGGTGGGCAGTGGATTGGGTTTGGATTTATTTACAAAATGATAAAATATGGTCTCATTCTATGAGACCGGTCTCACCCAAAACCTACTCGTTCTCTATATATACTTTACCTATTTTTTTCTATAATTTATAAAAAATTTCGTTTTCATTTTTCGGCTTTTATAGGTGGATGTTATGGAAATATGGCAAGTTGCATGTGCGGGGAGCTTTGTCGACGCAAAGCGTACATATTTAATGCACTTCCTCTCAATATCTTCCAGAGTTTGTAATGGGGCGTCAACTACTGAAAAGTGCGCAAAATATCATATCGTTATTAATCAAACAATTATCTCCACCCACACTCCCGCATCATCCTATTAAGATTCAACACATATCGCCTCTCAATTTGGCTTCTTTCTGAACATAAGAAAAATAAGAAGAAGATAATAATATATATATTCTTTTTATAAAACTATATTATCAATTAAAATAAAAAATAATTATGCGAGATCAGTCTATAATTAACTCCATCAACATCGATTAGGGTTTTAATTGGTCCATTGATATGTAATGCAATATATAATCATTAATGTGTGTAAAAAATGAATTGGTGTGTCACAATTAATTCGACAAAACTGAAATTTACGAAGAGAATAAAATTAAATGTATTTAAATAATTTCATTCAAATAGCATTATATATATTACTAGGAAAGATGCGCATAATTAGTGGATGACATCTTTTATTTCAATGCACGGATAATCGTGAGATGTGTACAAAAGAAGTATCTTATAAAAAGTACAGTTAGTTTTAATTATACTCATTGATGCTTAAAATTAATATACTAGTAAATATGTTTAAGAAACTAAATTAAGAGATGAAACAATTAGTTAAAATACAATAATATCTAAATGATGCCTAAAGTAAAATGACAAATGCAGGAAAAAGTACGGTTGTAAACGAGTTAAGCGAGCTCGAGCTCAGTCGAACCAAATGCAAAAGGCTCGAATTTGTGAGCTTGATTTCGAGGTCATAAATCGATTCGATTTTGATGCAATTATTTCCTGTTTATTTAAGGTTTTAATTTTATATATATATATATGTGTGTGTGTGTGTGTTTTATTGGGTCGAGCCGGTTAGATAAGCAGTCAAATCAACAGAATGAGTTTCGAATTTTACTTGATTTAAAATCTAAATCGAGCTCGAACCACTTCAATACCTGATTTAAAAAGGCAGGTGTGCCTTGGTTTCGAGCAATACCGTTTTGCTCCAACTTTCTATGTACTCCTAGAAAATAATGATCACAAATCCAATGAAACAGTGCATCAAAAACCCTAGAAAGTCAAACACTAAATGATTGATTCCAGTTGACTAAACTTCTCTACCTGGTAGCTTTTCTTCACCAAACCCTTGAAAGTTGAAATTATCTCCAATTAATCTCTAAGAATTCTATTCTCGTTTGATTCCTCATATAAAACCTCAATATCTAGATATTCTTCTTTTTTTTTTTTCTCGGATCAATTTAGATAACAAATAAACACCTCAAAACAGGTTTAGTATATATTATACATGCATTAAACGGGATGGTTGAGTTTATTTTGGTTACCATACAAACTAGCTAACTGCTTTCGTGAAAGTGAGAGAAAGGAAGTAATTAGAAAAAACTAGAAAATCTTCTTTTTAATTAATCAAAAAAAAAAAAGAAAAAACGTTTCTCAACTCCAAGTTAGAGATTAATGAAACGGGTCAGGTTTGTTGGAATTATGTTATCATCTGTCAAAAGCATTAGGTGTGGGTACATTTAAAGCAAGAAATCCTTCAATTAAGCAACACAAATTAATGAACGTACAACACACACTCATGCTAATCGCATTTCATTCCCAAAACACACATACATGTATTACACACAACATCTATATACACATATTCATATACATATCATTTCAGTTTCATTAATTTTGATTTATCCCACGAAGATTAATCACTTAATTATTCACTTATAAAAAACTCTCTTTTTCAGACTATAAACTTATAGGGGTGGATTAGGGATAATAGTTCCAGAGGCTCCCATCATTAATCACACTTTCATCTTCCTCCGCCGCCGCCGGAGCCCACCGCGGTGGGCTAATCATCATCCCTTGAGCCATGTTCATTAGAACATTAGGCATATCAAATATCAAATCCTCGTCAACAAACTCATCACTCGCCGCCACCGCCGCCGCTGCATTTCTTCCGGTCAACGCATCCCCGGCGGCCCCAGCAGCCGCCGCCGCACTGGCAGCCGCCACCTGGATGTCCCGCGGGGAACTCGAAGCCGGCACCGGCAAGGACGGAGCCGAGTTCGGGAAATTGAGCTCGGCCGCTCTGCCCTTGAGAGCCAGCGCCGCCACGTCATAGGCCACCGCCGCCATCTCCGGGGTCGGGAACGAGCCCAGCCATATCCGATTCGGCGTCCTCGGCTCACGGATCTCGGAGACCCATTTCCCGCTGCTCTTCCTGCGGCGAACGCCACGGTAGACGGGGTGGCGGCCGCCGCCGTCGCTGGGCGGAGAAACACTGCTGCTGCTGCTGTTGCCTGTAATGGACTGCGACATTTGAGATTGATTTCAGATTTGTTAATTGCACGTGCATGAATTAGTAGTACATCTGGATATATTAGGGTATCCATTTATATGTGTTGGTTTTGCTGATTACCGGAGTTGAGAGGTTTTTTGCAGGCTGCAGAGTGCACACCAGTTGTTTGATAAAATGCCGGCTGAGAGGGTCTGGGGTGTATGCCAGATGGGGTGTTGGATTTCTGGGTTGGAATTTTTGGAGTTCACTGCATCTGTTTACGTCCGCAATAGTGGTGGTGATTTTTCATTTTTTATAAATTAATTATTACTGTTGAATTAGTGCAAACAGAGTGTGTGATATGATTTAACTATAGTGGGTTTTTTTTAACTGTTGCATTCGCTGCAAATGGAATGTGAGATACAATTACAGCTGTAAATTATTTTATATAATTAACTGTGCCTTAATTATTAGATTTTGCTCTAATGTGATGTCTAATCCAACTTCACTTAGTTATAGTTTGATCTTAACTTTTATCAACAGATTTTACTAACGATTTTCTTCAACCGCTCCTTCAGCTAGCTTTTAATCTATTATATAGTTTTTTTATACCTTTCCTGCATCACCATAGTTATAATTATTTGTGTTTGAACGTGCTATATTTAAAATATGTAAATATAAGTTCTGAACATGGTATATCTTGATGCTAGAAAATACTTTATCATGCAAATTAACTTTACTTACGTATGGGAACAGATTCGGAGTACTATAATTTGTTGATTATGTCATATGTTACATTATTGATGATAGATTTTGAAATCAGTGTAAAGTAGATTTTAATACAGTGGGTAGAGTGGGGCGAATTTTTACTTACCTTTTATTTTACTATCACTCGGTCCAAAAGAAGAGCATTTTTATAATTGGAATGGGCCATTAAAAGTTACGTAACTTCATAGCACAAAAGAGTGAGTTCATGAAAGTCACGAGAAACCCATGTATCTAAGCTATTTGCACAAGAAATTAACATTTTTTCATGTATATTTTAACTCGAAGAATATAATTAAAAGGGAAAAAAAAACCCTAAACCCCCGAATTTTGCGGGGTTCACTTTGTCTATTTTTTACACTTGATTCAATTAACTTTTTTTTGTTTAACTTATTCACGAGAAACTCGTCAATTGATTTTTTGCTTGAGATTTAAACACATGCACTGCACGTCACATTCTTACTAACCTTTTTTTTTTTTTTTTTTTACATTTTCAAGATTTTCAAGATAAGTTGAGAATTGTTGGAAAATTGTTTAGCTTTTAAAGGGATAAATGCTTAATAGGCTATGTAAATAAGTCAAGTAATATCCTTTTATGAATAGGCCTTGTTATATTTTTGTAATATTGTATATATTCTCACATGATGAATGAAATGAGTCGCGAATGATTTCTTTCATGGTATCACGAGTTTAATCTCTGCTAACCCTAAAAATATCTTTTCGCATCCCTCTATATTTCGCCTTTCTCGATTCTCTTCCCTATTGCCATCCATGGTTGCCCCAAACAGAATCATCCTGCTCTTGTCATTAACAAGGTCAAGAACTGTATTCCTCTCACCTTCGAAATGGAGAAGTGTCACTATTTTTCATGGGCGGAACTTTTTAAAATCCATTGTCTAGCAATGTCATATTATTAACCATATTATTTCTCTTAAAAGGAAGTCATTAGAGTCGGACAAGGAATCTATTATCGGCATTGATGAAGAGCTTTGGTCACGCTTGGATGTTTCAATCCTCCAATGGATATATGTCACGATTTTGAATGATCCATTGCACACCATCTTGGAACCGGACTCCACTACCCAACACGCCTGGGAACGACTCCAAAATTATTCAAGTAATAAAATTCTTGCACCGTGTATCTGAAAAACTAATTTACTCATGTTCATCCCGATGATTTTTCCAATGTCTTCGTCTATTGTTAAGATCATAATATGTTTTGCTGATTAACTTCAAACATTGGTGCACTGATTTCAAATCAATGGATAGTTCTTCAATTGTGGGTTTAAATGACAGCTATGATGGTGTTGCTACTTTTATATAACAAACCGATCATCAAAGACACCCACAATGAAAAGCAAGACACGACAGTCGCCAATACCACTAGCTCCGCACTTCTCATCTCTAATCATGTTGACGATTTTCTAGCCATGAATAGAATTCAAACTTGGACTCTAGTAATACAAAAAACCGCAAAACCAATGGGAAGATAAGAAATCTATCTCGGACCAAGGGCCGCAAATATGGCAGACACAGAAAGGGACATGGTAGTAGTCACCATGGCAGTGTGGGTGACGAATAGCAGCAGCCTCAGTGGGCACAATTCCAAAAGTGTGGGTCTTGGACGTCGTAACTGTATGAAACTCTACTTTGCCCTTACCCCACCTTGTCATGAGCCCGACCACCTCCTACTTATCAGCACGGTATCCTTGGCACTCATCCTCAATAAGCTTATAATGTCCATGCGTCTCCACCATCGACTTATGCACCTAACGATATTGAGGCAGCCATGCACACCATGTCACTTCATCCTCCTGACACTACAAAAAACACAGGGATTGCCGATGGAAAAGTCCATCGGTAAGTTATTTACCGACGACTTATCAAAGGATCTATGGCATCGGTAAGTCCTTTGTCAGTAATATCAATTGTCGATGGATTATCAAGCCATCGGCAAATGCCGACGGCAATTCCGACGGGTACAGGCCGGTAAGTTGACGTCGGGATTCTTAATTTTTTTATTTACCGACGAACTCGATCTCCATCGGTAATTAAGTAAATAAATAAAAATAGTAATTTAATTTTACCGATGGATTTCATATCCATCGGTAAATATGAGTAATTTTATTTAGACCCAGCCAATTCCTCAATCATTTTAACAACATCCGATTTTTTCGTGAATTAATTCTCGATCTCTAAACTCATTTTCACAATCACAGTGCCCTATTTTTGGTGCTTGATCAGTTACCCGAGCATCGAATAGATAGTTAATCTCATAATTAATTAGAGATTCATAAATATGAAAAAATAAATTTAATAACAAATATAGCATTTGGCACACGATTAAAAAATCTGATCATAATAATTTCATAAATTTCATCCTGTAATTGTTTTGGTGTTGAAAAGTTGGGGTGAAATGAAAACATGGGTATATTGGTTCTTTTGTTGGACTTGTTATGATTAGTAGTGGCCGGTGTTCCTAGGTATTTAGGTTTCTTTATATAATCATTTATAATTACATTCCATCTAATTTATCAGAATCTAATTATTTTTTCGGCCTCAACTCATCGATGATTTTATTAGACTCAGTCAATAATCCCTCGATCGTCTTTTTAAAATAATATTTTAAACAATTTGAAAAATATAAATGTGAACATGATAATGAAAGTCCTGGAGTACGGGCGAAAAAATAAATACATGAAAAGGAAGCACAACAACCACGAGTTCAAAACTCGTGGTTTTTTTTAAATAAATTATGGCGCTTTTATTAAAAATGAGAAAAGAGTCCTAATACAAAGAAAATCAGTGAAAAATGAAAATAAAGATACCAGCTCTTCACAAGGAATCTCCGCCTAAGAGAACTCTTTGAAACTCTGCGTATAGGAGTAGAATCTTCATCTGCAGCAATGTCTGCCCAAGATTATCTAGATCTGATACTCATAAGGTGGAGGGCAGGAGAGGATTTTGTATCGTCAATAATGAAAGGAGTAGAAGACTCGTGTTGTAGTTTTTTAATTATATCAATTAATTCACGATCAGTGGCAGGTTTACGAAAAAGAGGGGTGCGATGTTGGCTACCAATCTCTGAATCCTCCACTATGATGTCTTCGTCACGTGCTAGACAGGCTGTTGGAGTATGTTGCGTCGAAGGAGAAATCTTATCCGAAGAACCCATGTCCACCTGATCAACATAACCCTTGCTTGAAGAAGTTGTTGAAGCCAATTCTTCATAAAGCACAAGCTGTCGAGAGGTGCCAAAAACAATCTCAGCCGATGTGAAAATGGTCGACTGGTTCTTCCTGCAAAGCTGCCCAGTTATGTGCTCACCATTGTCTAAGCCACTATTACAAGGCTCAGAAGCGATACGGTAGCCCTTCCCTTCCAAATCGGCCGGAGTAACAAGAGTAGCGGCGGCTTTAAGAGCTGTGTTCTAAGGAACAGGGGAGGATGGTTCGGGAGTCGAAGTGGGAAACGAGAAGGGTGGGACGGAGACACCATATCGACATTGTCCTGTAACACATCAAAGGCGTTAGAAGTTATCAAAGGAGGTTTGGTAGGCTCGGGAGTCAACTGGGAGTTCGTGTGAGTACGATCCCTATGCTCCTGAGAATCAGAGCGTCGACGACGCTTGGTATTAACCGTATGCCAATTGTCTTTGTTAGCATTCTGAATGGCGTGAGGTTTGTAAAAGGGGCAAGAACCAACAAGATATCCAACCGATTTACAAGAAGAATAAAAATATGGCAGGTTCTCATATCCAATGGAGATATACCCGCAATATCCTTTATGTTCAATCATCACAGTCTCATGCAAGATATTTTCAAGGTTACCCTTAACCAAAAAATGGATGAAATGGCCAACCGTACCATTTAAAGAGCGCTCATCAATTTGTAACGGAGTGCCAACAACCTTAGTGATATTAAAGATAAAGGAACGATCCCAATATTCAATGGGCAATTCATAAATACGAATCCAAACCTGTGGTGAAGCCGAGGTGGTTTTGTACGAGTTGAAGTCTGGCGTCCAAGGGTAGAGTCGAATAGCACTAGTGCCGAGCTTCCAAGAGGATTTGGCAAACGTGCGTGCCCTATCAACGACAGAGGAAAGCGAGATGTTGAAGAATCCTTTTCCCAGGAGAACAAAGCTCCAAGGTTCCGTGGTCTTCCACGTGGCTTTCAAGTAGGCGGCCGATAAGAGAATCCCACAAACCAAAATACGGTCTTGATAATGTCCTTCGTCAATGGTGACCAAAAAATAATCTCCCTTCTTGATTGGAGGTGCCCTTAAAGAATAGTCCACCAGGGACGGTCATTGTGGGATGGGAGCGTGCCGGGCAACCGGGTCCAAGAGGCTCTAAAAAGGCGGCCCACCGTTGCTAAGAGATGATATGGGAGTGGGAATGGAAACCAGCTGGGCTTGGGGCAAATCACGTTGTTGGATTGAAAGGGAGACCGATTGGGATTGGGTTTGGGGCCAGAAAGCAACTTGGGCTGAAAAAAGTGTGTCTCTTCATGGGGACGGTGTGGGTGTTGTTTGGTGAGGTCCAAGTTGAGGGAAGGTATTGAGATGGGCATCCAAGTCTAGGTTATTCAAGAGGTGGGTCGGGGTTGGCTTTCCTTGCTAGGGTTGAAAAGCAGATTGGGATTGAATTGTTGGGTAGCGGCCATCAAGGAGTGAGGCGGGAATTGGGTCATAGGATTGCAAGTGGGCGGATGAAAGGGAAGGGTTGACCGCCTAGGAGATAGCCTCGGATTCACGTGTGACGTCGTGGTAAAGTTGGCAGAAGAAAGAGACATGTGGTTGACTGCAGACTTGAAGACAGGAAAAACGTGCTGTCTAAATAATGGTTGGAGAGATAGGTCTGTGTTCTTCGTCGGAAGCGGCAGCGCCGATGCAGGAGCAGCGGCTGCTTGAAGATCACAGACATCAAATCCTGATGCTGGTGCAAGAAGAGCTTATGGCCAAACCTTATCTGCCGGCAGTGAGCCGAAAGTGATGGGGGTGGTAAAAAAAACTGAACGTCGGTAGGCTGTTCAGCGCAGGGGGAAGAGACGGCGTGGGTTGGGAAGTGGAGATAAATGCGTGGAGAGGTTGCGACTCGCTAACAGATAAGAGCGCCAGCTGCACGGCCTCCAGAGAAGGTGGCGGAAGAAGGCCCAAGACGTCAGAATTGGAGGAGGCAGATCTAGTCGGCGGTTTGTATGGCTCCTACAACACGTAGAGAAACGACGAGTCAAATTGGTCATCGGCCTGGACGGATGATGCAGCATGAAAGTTGGCGACGGGGCAGCATCGGCTCCGGCAATGGTGGAGGTCAATATCGTCGTCGGCCTGGGCGATTGTTGCAGCATGGAGGTTTGCTGGGGGTGAAACGTCGTGGGCTTCTATTGCATTGAAAGCTCCAACGGCGGCTGTTGCAAAGAAAGCGTCGGCGAGGTTGCAAAGGTTTGTTGCTGGAGATACGCCATGGGAGGTTGCGATGACAGGGTGTTGGACGGCCGGGGAGATTGCTGCGGCATGGAGATTTGTTGGAGGTTAAGCGACGTGGGCGGTAGCTGTGTGGAAGGCGCCAACATCGGTTGTTGAGCTAGAAACGTCGGCGGGGCTGCGAGGGGTTGTTTCTGGTGGTACGCTAACAGTGGCTGCGGCGAAATGTCGATGGGGGCCGGTGACATGACGACGGAGTTCCGGTGGGAGTTCCGACGTGACGTGGTTGTTGTGCTTCCTTTTCATGGTATTTATTTCTTTGCCCTTACACCAGGAATTGCACTATCATGTTCACATGTATATTTTTCAGTTTAAAAAAAGTATTTTAAAAGAGTGATCGAGGAGTTATTGACTGAGTTTAATAAAATCATCGATGAGTAGAGGCCGAAAAAATAATTAGATTCTGATAAGTTAGTTGAAATATAATTATAAATGATTATATAAAGAAACCTAAATATCTAGGAACATCGGCCACTACTAATCATAACAAGTCCAACAAAAGAACCAATATACCCATGTTTCCAATTCACACCATCTTTTCAACACAAAAAAGATTCCAGAGAGAAATTCATGAAATTGTTATGATCATATTTTTCAATCATGTGCCAAATGCCAGATTTGTTATTAAGTTTAATTTTTCATGTTTATGAATCTCTAATTAATAACGAGATTAATTACCATTTCGATGCCCGGGTAACTGATCAAGCGCCAAAAATAGGGCACTATGATTATGAAATGAGCTTAGAAATCGAGAATTTGAATCATGAAAAATCGGATGTTGTTAAGACTATTGAGAAATTGACTAAGGCTAATAAAATTATATGGTAAATATTATTTTGGTTATATTATTATTATTATTATTATTATTATTATTATTATTATTATTATTATTATTATTATTATTAATTTTATTTTTGATTATACCGTTATTATTAATTTTATTTTTTTGGTATGTGAAAACAAAGAATGTAGGAGAATTGTTATGAATTATTGTAGGTTTGATTATATTTTAATTAAGTATGTTAAATTGTTGTTTTTGGTTTGTTATTGGTTTGATTTTTCTTATAAATATATTTTTTTTTTATGTGATGTTTTTATCGTACAAAATAAAATCATATAAAAAAATTATATTTGTGCAAACTCTTTATTTACTGAATTCCAAATGGGAAGGTACATATTGTAAAAGGTAACAATTCAAACTTTAATCATACAAAATTTAAAAAGGACAATATCAACCAATCAATCCACATACCGATCATCACATCATTTCAAAACCACCATCCCCAACAATTTAAAACTTTTTAAAACCACCATCATTTTTGAAAATAATTTTGAAAACCGTTATTGGAGGGACGAAACCTCCCGACCGACGCCGTCTACCCAACTAATCATAATATATATAACAAAAAACAATAACATACATCAAACCCTACCTAGCTCTAGTTTAATTCAAATATATATAATCGAACCTAATTTATAAATAATTATAAACTAAGTCCTAAAATAAATAATAATTGCATAAATGAACCCTAAATGATTACTAACCTAATTAGCCCTAATTTTATATAAATATTTATAATCGAATCTATTTATAAATAATTACAAATTAAACCTTAAAATAAAACTTAATTGCATAAATGGACCATAAACCTAAAATCACACAAATGCATAAATCAAGTATAAATTCCTAAATTGAATCCCTTATTCAATATCTAAAATTTTGTAAATTCAAATCAAATTAAATTAAAACCCTAAATTAAAAAAATATTAAATTTGAATTAAAATGCTAACATACCTTAATACGTGATGTTGACGGTGCTTCGTCGGCGCTCCGGCGACAGCGGCAGTGGCGAAGGCTCCTCCTCATGAGCCAACCCTAATTTTTGTGCTTGGTTTCTGAAATAATTATGTCCGCTATCTGGGGGCCGTTTATATGAAGTTTACTGACGGACAACATTACGTCAGTAAAAAAGTCTGGCGTTGCCGATGGATGTATCCATCGGTAAACAAAAATCGGGGTTACCGATGGACATATTTTCGTCGGTAATTAATATCCGAATTAATTTTTGTTTTTTTAAAAACTTGACGACGGACATATTTTCGTCAGAAATTAATTTCCAAATTAATTTTTATTTTTTAAAAAACTTGCCGACGGACATATTTTGGCGGACATTTGACGCCAACTTCCTGAGGACTTATCGACGGACATAGACATCGACAGCACATTTCGGTCAGTAGTCCGTCAGGAATTTTTATCATCAGAAAAGTCGTCGGTAATGATGGCCTTTTACCGACGGGTTGCTGCCCGTTGGTAATTTCCATCGGCTTTTTTTTGTTTTTATTTGTAGTGTGATGACAACCGGTACATAGATTCAATGAAATAGCCCCACATGATGGCGTTCAAAGGTACTCTTTTGTCATATTTTAATATGAGCAATAATGGTAGTGGTCAAGAAATTCAAATTCGTGTTATGGCTAGACATCCTTTTCCCCATCACGCCTTCCATTAACATTAAATAATAGCCTACATGCTCCTAAACTAATTAAAAATTGATTTATATGTGTCATTTCACAATTGATGATAATGTTTTTATTGAGTTTGATCCCCTTGGGTTTTTCTATGAAGGACATTCAGATAGGGACACCAATAACGAGATGTGATAGTACCGACGATTTATATCTTATTACCAAAAATCCACAAGTCAACTTTGTGGCTCTCTCACTCATTTTATGGCATAATTATTTGGGACACCCGGGAGCACCTATTATAAGCTCTCTTATAAATAATAAGTTTATTACATGTAAAAGGTTTTCATGTTCTTCTATTTGTGAATCTTGCATTTTCGAAAAATATGTTACTTTGCCATTCTATCCATCATCTTCTTGCACTACAATGACTTTTGACATTGTGCATAGCGATTTGTGAACATCTCAACTTTTAAGTTCGGCAAGACATAAATACTATATTATTCTCTTAGATAATTACATTAGTTTTCTATAGACATTCCCTATAAGACGTAAATCACAAGTTTACTCCGTTTTCTTATCTTTTAGTGAACTCATTCAATTGCAATTTTAGAAGAATACTAAGTGTTTTCAATATGATAATGAGAGGGAGTCTAATAATGATCTTTTCAAACTCTTTTTGCCACAAAAATGTTATGGTCTTTCATTTTTCTTGTCCTCACACTTCCCGCAAAATGGAAAAGTCAAACGTAAAATATGAACATCAAGATTTTAATACACTCTCTAACTGCCCACACCTCTATGCCTCCATTATTTTGGCATCATGCACTACAAATGGCAACGTACCTTCTAAACGTTCTCCCTACCGAGCTCCTCTCAAATTATTCCCCTACACAAATTCATTATCATTAGGATCTCTCATTAAACACATTCATGCATATTAGGTAGCTTATGCTATCTTCTTTTCTTTTCCACCACCATAAACAAACTCCAAGTGCACTACTCCATGTATTTTCTTGGATATCTACTTAATCATCGGGGTTATAAGTGTTATGATTTTTTTAACTAAAAAACTATTCTCCGTAGACTTATCATATCCATTTTCCAAGCTTTATACTCCCTATTCCAACTCATACAAGTTTTTTGATGATGTTTTACATCCTCTTTTGAACCATCACCTTAAAATTCTGAGGGCCCACCAACCTCCAGAGCCCATCTTATCACCTACGGCCTAATCTCTAAACTCTTTGACGTCTAACAGGCTCAACCCAGAACAAGACTCTCATCTGCTCTCAACAAACTCTAGGACCATGGTGACCCTAAGCCCATCTACCCAACCGACATCCACCATCAGTTTTGGGCAATTTCCAGCAGCACCACTCCAAGATAGCCCACATCACCAGGACACGTCCCCTCTCGGTTTATGGTGACCTTACATACATGGGGTATTCAAAGCCCTAACATCAACTCAATTTAACATCATTATTTACGCTACCACCTCTTTCTTGTAACCCTAAACTTACCTTGTTTGACCTTAATTCAAAAGCAAAAATGATAAGTGAATTTGATGCTCTTATTAAAAAAAAAGATGTTAGAGTTAGTGTGTCGTTCCTATGATGTTAATATTATTCGTTGTATGTGGATATTTCTCATAAAATGACTTATATTGGTTCTTTTGAGTGGCACAAAGCCCATCTTGTAAGTGATGGTAGGTCTCAGCAGGTTGGGGTCGATTGTGATGAGACTCTTAGCTTAGTTGTGAAATCAATTATTATTTGGACCGTCCTTAGCATTCCTCTAACAAATCCATGGCCCATTCATCAGATGAATGTAAAAAATGCATTATTGCATGGAAAACTTTATGATATCATTTATGTGCATCAGTCGATGGGATTTCAGGATCCCATTCATCCAAGTTATGTGTGCTACTAAAAAATTCTCTATATGGCCTCAAACAGGCGCCTCGTGCTTAGTACCAACAGTTCACTAACTTTGTCTCCACTATCGGTTTCTCACATAGTAAATATGCTCGTTCATTATTTATATATCGCCACGGAAGTGAGATGACATACATTATTCTTTATGTTGATAACATTATTCTCACTACTCCATCTGAATCTCTACACATATCTATTATGTTACTACTTGCTTCTGAATTTTCTTTGAAGGACTTAGGTCCTTTTAGCTATTTTTTAGGTATTGAAGTCACACAACATGCGAGCGGTTTATTTGTGTCATAGAAAATATGCTGAGAAAATTATTGAACGGGCTTATATGACCTATTGTGAGCCCACACCCACACTAATGGACATTCAGGCTAAGCTAAGTACCTCTTCAAAATCTCCCTACAACAATCCCACCCAATATCAAAGCCTCGTCGGAGCATTGAAATATCATACATTCATAGTACCCAGTATCTCATGTGTTGTACAACAATTTTATTTACATATGAATGATTCGAAATGCATTCTACGATACATTCGTGACACTCTGAACTATAGGTTACATCCTTATAAGTCATGAGTTTCTACTCTCACTTCGTACACTAATGTTGATTTCGCCATTCCACATCTAGATATTATGTTTTCCTTGGAGATGACTAGGTCTTCTAAACAAAAACCTACTCTGTCTTGGTCTAGTGCTAAAGCCGAGTACCGAGGGGTGGCTAATGTTGTCTCTGAATCATGTTGGATCCATAATCTTCACTTGTAACTACATTGTCAGATCCACAATATTACATTGGTCTATCGTGATAATGTTAGTGTGATGTATCTAGCAAATTGTCCCATTCAACATCAACATAATAAACATATTAAAATAGATATATAGTTCATACGCAAAAAAAAATAAAAAAATTCCCATGGATAAGTTTGTCCTTCATGTTTCGTCTCGCTATCAACTTTCAGACATCTTCACTCAAAGGCTTTTGCGTGTACTTGTCTAAGCATACGAGAACCTCCTGCTTTGAATATGGAGTGTGATAGACTATGTATTTAAGTCTTCTAATATATTTTATTATTAGAATGTGAATATTGTAATGCATATCTTTATGATTTAAATGAATCACAGACCATTTCCTTCAGTGATCATATTGCAATAACCATAATATGGGAAGTAAAAGACTACCTAAATTGTATTTTGATTGATAAAAGGAATTTTAAGAATGCAACATGCAGCGTACGTGATCAGGATTCAAACAAAAAACTAAATAACAAGGACTTAATAGGGACTCTTGTAATAAAATGTAGATTTTAAGAGGTTAAGTGTGAATAACATTAATTACTAGGGCAAAAAACGCAAAGTTTAGTGGTTAAATATATTTCTCTTTATATCTAATATCAAATTTGTGCAAGTAACTTTGTTGGTACATGTTCTTGTTTAGGGTATAGGCGCATCACCAGAAAAAAGGCTTCGGGTGGGGAACGTAAATTTAAGTTCTTCAAACTAATATATTAAAAGATATTTTTAATTTGTTGGCAGCGAAACCTGAGAATTTAACTGATATACCTATACGTGAATGTAAATTATGGAGTAATACATTTACATTAGCTTTAGATTTATTAGGAAGCTAATTTGTGCGTCGTGTAGGGGTGTAAATGAATCGAGCTGGCTCGATCTTAGGTCTATCCATGCTCGAGAATTTTATAAGAGCTCGGTCCTTGAGCTCGAACTCGACTACTACTATCGAGATCGACTCGTGGGCTTGATTTCAAGCTCATAAGTTGAGTGGAGCTCAACCTTGAAGTAGTTATTTTTTTTATCTTTTTTATTTTAAATTAAAAGAACACAAATATAATAATAAGAATATATATATATATATATATATATATATATATATATATATATATATATATATATAGGGTTGGGTTCAAATGAGAACCCATCATTATATGTGAACCTAGGGACTTATCTTGACCATTAGATTGAATAATCTTGATGGTTGAGATCATGACATGTCAGCATGGTAATAATGTAAAAAAAAATGTATTAATTAAAAATGTTATTTTGAACATATATCAACGTTTACAAAGAGTACTACATTGTTCTTTGGAAAGCACAATAGATTAAGAAAAAAAAACACTACAATTGTATACAAAAAGCATCGCAAATTTCGTCTATAAACTGCAAATTCAAAATTTTAAAATGAAACTCAAATCTTCAACAAACCATAACTTTTTCAAATTTTATTCGTTTTGAATGAAATATATATCAAATTAATCACATTCTCAAGATCTACAATTTAAAATACATATTGCATGTTTTAAAACCTAAAATATATATATATATAATTAAATTAAAAAAACTGGACTGATTTTAGCACTACAGTACTGTGTAAAAAGTACAATGAACCTGGACATATAATTGCACTGTGCAATATTTGATCTAAGGCCAGGATTAGTCCCTAGGTTCACATATAATGACGGGGTTCTCATTTGAACCCAATCCTATATATGTATATATATATATATATATATATATATATATATATATATATATATATATATATATAGGGGTGGGTTCAAATGAAACCATGTCATTATATGCGAACCTGCGAACTAGTACTTTTATTATATATCAGCAGTGCTTTTATTATACAATCACAGTACTTTATTAATATTTTCAGTTATATACACCAGTAGTGCTTTTATTATACAATCTTAATGTTTTTAATTAAATAAGGAAATACACAAAAAACCTGACCATCCATTTAATTAGATCTAAGTCTCATAATTGATCCTAGGTTCACATATAGGAACATGGTTCTCATTTGAACCTAATTATATATATATATATATATATATATATATATATATATACTATATATATATATATATATATATATATATATATATATATATATATATATATATATATATATATATATATATATATATATATATAGGTTTTGGTTCAAGTGAGAACCTTTCCCCCATGTGAGAAGCAATAGCCCATCTAACACCACACAGTTAGATGAGATGGATGGATAAGATTGATTATATTATTATAGTCAGTTTATTATATAAAGTGAATTATGGCTAATATTATTACTAATTATTATTAACATATTAACACATTTGTATATAAAGGTAAATTGCGACTGTTACTTATATGACTGCACTGCTAGTTATGCAACAGAATGCACTGCTACTTATGCAATACTGCACTGCTACTTATGCGTTACTACTACTATTACTTATACGTTACTGATACAGCTACTTATGCGATGGGTCGCTACATATGTGATATACTGCACTGCTACTTGTGAGACATATTGTACTGCTACGTATGGAGTAAAGTTATAAAGAGTAAAGATATTGTCATCCATTGATATGAATGATTAGGAATACATCACAGGCGCAACATGCCTTATATACACATATGTTAATATGTTAATAAATAATTAGTAATAATATATGATTAATCTCAGCCGTTTAGATCATTAAGATTAACCGTCCCTAGTTCCACACCAGGGATGATTCTCTCATGAACCATTCCCTATTGAGACTCAAACTCGACCCAATTTAGAACTTAATCAAGCTCGAACTGGGTTTTGAACAAGAGGCTCATAGGCAGCTTGGCTCAATTACAGCCTTAGTCATGAGACCATCTTCACTAGTACCTTGACTCTCATCATATAAGAAAATAAACAACAACAACAACAACAACAACAACAACAACAACAACAACAACAATAATAATAATAATAATAATAATAATAATAATAATAATAATAATAATAATAATAATAATAATAATAATAATAATATTGATGCGGCTCGGCCATGCATGGTAAGAAAGTTGATAAATCGGTTGTGGAATAAGATAAGTGGACCCTAATAATATGGTAAGAATGTATCAAAAGTGGTAGAAGATTGTAGGTGCCGGCATATAAGGTTATTATGGTAATATGTTAATATGCTCTTATGGTCTTATGGTTAAATATGGTTATGGGGCCCCGACAAGTCGGTAATATGTTAATAATAAAGTTTTACGATTATTATGAAATTGTGGAAAGAAAGAATTTTAATATGAGATGGTTTTCTAATTATGGAGATTAAGTACATTTACAAGATTTAATCTCATCTTGGGAAGGAACCATATTGGGTGGTGGACAAGTCTAAATAATTTTATAAATATGGGATTTAGGCCCTTATTTCATGACTTCAATATTATTATTATTATCATGGATCATGGAACTCATGATTTTATGGGAAATTATTATTTTCTCTTTTTATATAATTTATAAGATTGCTGACTTAATCACGAAACGCCAACACCAGGGCTACCCAACTTGAGATTTTGTGCAGTTCGTTTGTGTTCGAGAAGATAATTCGAAGCGATCTGACCTCTTTCTTGGTAAGCTAATTTTTTTGGTTACATCAAGTGACGTATGTAGAAATATGAGTAACACCGAATCACTGGGCGAGAAACTTGAGGTTCTACGCAATTTAACTAATCAATAGGGAGGGGGGCTTACGAAATAGCCAAAATGAAAGGCGTAAGTATATGAATGTTATTAGAATAACAATGAATCGATGTGTCAGCATGTTGGAGATAACGATTGGACTCCAGTTTCTTTATAATTACAATTCTAAAATTGGGAATTACAAAATTCACTATGAGATCTCCTATATAGATAAGACGGGGGAATAACGCCTTTAATATTTTTTGTATTGTTTATTTATTAATAATAAGGATTGTAGATTAGTTTAAAATCATTGGTGCGAGTAAGGGTTGCGACATTCGGATGATACTTATTGATTTTTTTATGATCGTATACTAATGGATTGAGTGCAGGTGTACCTGTTTAGTTCGTATTAATGTTGGTCTTGAAATGTTAGTTTATGTGCCGCCCGAAATCTAACTCGGGGAAGGTCGATTCAACCAAACGCGACGAGGTCACCAATATTTAAGATAAGTTTTGTTTTATTTATTTATTTAAGTGGTTCTAAAATTATGAATATACATATATTGTCTGTTTATGCTCTACCCAATGCTTCTATTAGGTCGGAAATGGGCCGACACTTTTTTAGGTTGGGGATAATTTATGATTTTTATATGGTGCAACACTTTTAGGTCGAGGATATGGTATGTTATGATATATTGTTCGATACCCCATTGCATTGTTATGGTATGAATAAGTGTAACAGGTCGCACGTCCAAACCTTCAAAGAAAGGTGATCTTGAAGTTTTGTTATCTGAAACTAAATAGGTCGCAAGTTCAGACATTTGAGGAGAGGTGATTTACAACCCATTGGAGATTAGCAACCTGAAAAGTCCAGATCTAGATTGTTTCTTTGCCATAATATTCGCTTTGCATCAGGTACACTAGTCAAATCACGTAAAAGAGAGGTTCTTTGTTTTCTTTATCTACTTTACTTGATTTCTTACCTCAATCAACAAAACGTGGAGGGCTAGGTGATTTATTTGGTTCAATTAGGAGGTTTAATCTCATATTGGGAAATAACTCTATTAATTGATGGACAAGTACAAATAATCTTATTAATAGGAAATTCAAGCTCTTATTTCATGATTTTAATATTATTATTATCATGAATCATGAAACAATTTATAAGATTAATAACTTAATTATTGGGAACATACGTCGAGTTAGCCGAATTGGGATTTTGTTCAAATTATTTATGTTTGAAAACGCAATTCGAGCAATCAAACATCTTTTTCCTAAACTAATTTTTTTGATTACATCTATAATAATAATAATAATATCCGGCTCCTCGCGAATAAAATAAAAGGAATTACAGTATCCTATTTTTGTTTACTACCCGGGACTTCGAAAAAGCGATTATCGTAATAGCGGCGACCAAGTCCAACTTCCGATTAAAGAGCAAACTGACAACATGAGGTAACTTCAAAAGGACTTGGTGGCTTTTGCCATACTCTTAGTTTGCAATTTAAAACAAAAAAATAATAGAAATCCCTAATCAACACCCACCATTAATCCACTTGCATATTACCCAGCCTCCAATATTTTTTTGTGCAAGAACCGAAAGCCTATTGCATTCTTACAACCTTGGTAAAATTAAGTATATTCATTCTTTAAAGAGAATTTACGGTTTGCCGATAAATATTATTTTAAAAAAAATTTATATTGTCTTTAAGGCACCATGCATTCCGATAAATATTATTATTTTAGTACTAAATTGCACAATTACTTCAGAAATTATCTAAAGAACAAAAAAGATAAAATATAAAAAGATTCTCAAGCTACCAACTAATTACCTATATGACCAACACGATTACAAATTTTATGTTGGCAATTTTGTATATATTTATTTATAATTATTTTACCGACAATAATTATCTACACTTTTCACTTTTTTAATATTTTCCCACAAATTTGCATGCAAGTAAATTGTTCACTTTTCTTCCAACACTTAAACATTGAACGCGTTTGTTTAAATAACAAAAATAAAATGTATATATACGATAAAAGGATTAGTCGACAATTACTCTGATTGGATACCAAGTTTATTACCACAATTATGAAAATGTGCACAAATACTCTATTAATTCACGCTCTCTTTTCTCTCTCACTCATCACTCGTACTCTTTCAAAATATTGTGAAATTGTCTGTACAAAATTTGACCTACGATTTACACATTCGTCGTATCCGATCATTATAATTTTAGATGAAATTGAATTCACTATTATTTTTCTTATATCGACCACGTTTACAAGATTTATTTATTAGTAAAAACAATCACCATTATTTCCTAGTAAATTAAATTAATTTATTACATGCATGTAGTTCATGTATTACCATTTATCATTTTACCATGATTCGATCCATATATCTTAGGGTTTTATTTCATTCTTATTATGTCACCCTAGTGTAATTCATAAACAATTGTATTATGAGTTTATAAACACCCTTAGCAGAATGAAAAGAAAAAAGAAAAAGCATCCAGTTGTAACTTAATATTAGGATTTATATATAGACCACAAGGTTGCAAAATTTATTAATCACTGGTGGGGACGGCAGCCCAACACTTAGCGTTTAGGCAACGCTTGTAAAATTACTATTTATTTTTAGATAAAAGTTCTTTTTTCTTTCCAAACTCTACATAATTACTTTGTCTTTAAATTTATCTTTCGTACATTTTACCTCCTTAGACCATGTTTTTTTCTTACATGTTATTTACTTAAGCTATTTTCCGATGAATTGTTGCTGAATATTATTTTCGACGGAAATTTTCGCACAATTGAAGGGTAAAATCGTCCTTTCATATATTCTTCATGGTATGTTATTGTGCATGAAAATACGATTTTGTCCTTTAATTGTGCTAAAAGTTCTACTGAAACAATTTATATCGAAAAAATGCTCAAGAAAGATAAACTGCAAAAAATACGTAGTCTCGAAATGTGAGGAAAATAAAAAGTGTCAATTTATGTGGAGTTTGAAGGGAAAAGAAAAAACTCTTATTTTTATTCTCTTCATATTATTTCTTTTTTTGGCCAACTATGAGAACGGCCTAAGCCCGATTCCTGAATCTTGGATAAGACGATTTATTAAATGATCAAAACCGACTCCCAATTTTCCCAGTTAGCACTTACCACTAGTATCTTGAGTGAGTATGCAACTTAATAATGGCCTTTGACAAACACAGCAAGGACATAATGGCCAATAGGACAGGATAAGGTCATTTTGGAGACCTTAAAGGAACTGGCCTGTAAAAATGCAGTAATGCATTTACACGAAATTGGCTAAACTATTTCATTTTGTTGGCCTAAAAGTTGTTGTTTCGACCCGAGATGGTAGGCCACCTGAATAAGACCTGAAAACACAAGAGCTTCCAAGACCTACACCACAAACAAAGGTTAGAAAGGACCACCGGTGGTTTTCCGATGGAAACCTCTCCGATGCTTAAGTTAGTAAGCGTTGAGGTGTTTTTCAGAAAGAAAAGGCAAGAATACCTATAAGAATGACTTACCTCTCCACTTCGAAACTGAGATATTTATAAATTTTCCTAGTGGGGACCCCAGCCGGGATCCTAGGAGCACACCCCGCGAATCGCGGGCCGTTATGCAACCAATTCTGACAAGTGGTCCCACTTGTCTCCTTATCGAGAGTCAGGAAAACAGGTCTTCCTCCTTTCTTCTCTAGTAGAGCACTCCTTCAGCTCAGAAAAAAGGAAGAGCCGTTCCCATATTTCCCGGCATCCTATCTTCCCAACAGGTCTGGCCAGATCTTTGCTTAAGCAAAAAGCCGCTCTCGCTTCTCTTCGTACTACTCCAGATCTTTCGAACCAGATCTACCTCAAATTAGGTCTGACCGACTTATTGCCCCATCAATTCCTCCCCCCTACGGGTATTTGGGGTAGAGTTAATGTATTCCAGGGGTGTTCGTCAGAAACGAGGACCCACAGGTCTATTATCCGTGCTTTGTGCGGACCCCAAGAAATCCTCTCCAAAACCTAATTACATGCGCTAATGGTGACGGTTCATTTCCCCGAAGCCTTTATCTTTATGCCTAGTGCTGCCACGTTAGCCCTACTTTAGAGCGGTTAGCATTCCAACTCGCCGCCTAGGGTACTGTTCAACTGCCCATCATTTAATGCGAGAATCTTTTCAAATCCCGCTTTTATCGATTCCTGCTTTTCGAATTCTATCTTATTTCCTTTTATTCCCGCCAAACCCTCATTTCGCATTTTTCAGCTTCTCTAAATCTCTCAAGCCTCCCTCCTTTTTCGGAATTTCTGGTGATCCTCTTCAATTCAAATTTCTCAGTTTAGCTTT
>BMAC01000162.1:737138-756080 GCA_014905375.1 Phtheirospermum japonicum
TATATATATATATCAAGGTTATATACTAAAGGAAAAATTGTTTTTTTAGACCATTATTTTGTCCACTTTCCAATTTAGAACCAAGATATTGTCTACTATCAAAATACATACACGAAGTTGGAAAATTCATCAAAAAAGGTAAAAAATTATCCAATCCGGGCTTGATTGATGACGTGGCAGGATCCAATATTTACTTATCAATTTTCATTTAATTTAAATGCAGAAAATCAAAAATTATACCTAAACTACCGATTATACCCCTTAATCATCCCTTCCATTTCTTATCCTTTCTTCCTTCCCCAAATTCAGAAATGGGCCGGCCAAATCCTCTCCCACCTGATCAAAAATTACAATTTTATAAACAAATTCAAATCAAACACATCTTAAATCCAATTAGATTGAGATCTTAGAATGGCAGCCATGAACGTCCGCCTTGTTTTCTTCTTGTTCCTAATTGTTTTCCCGACGAACCCTGCTCAATCCCGTCCTCTGACGTCTGGTATCGAAAAAACTTGAAGGTTCTAGAAAGGGAGATGGCGTCATCCATGGGCTCCACAAAATCAAGCTATATCTCCACCAGTTCGGCTATTTTCGCTATCGTAACAACCTTGGGCTGGCCGATGTTAAATTCGATGAAGAATTGGAGTGTGCAATCAAGACCTTTCAACTCAGATACCACCTTGAGGTCACCGGAGCTCTAGATGCCGCCACGGTGTCGCTCATGAAGCTTCCTCGGTGTGGGGTGTCGGACCTTTTCCCTAAAGACACTGTTCCGATAAACAACAGTGAGATTTATGAAAACCAGTACTCTATATCTGATTATCTTTATAATAAATTTGTGTCGCTGTATTTTTTTTCTTTTTATATATATAAATAAATAATTTCCTTAACAATAGATCAGAAACAATTTAGATTTTATCATGTTCTTTTGCCGCTGCTGCTTATATGTTTTTGTTTATGGTGTGTGTAAGCATGAATCATATAATTACAAAGCAAGTGAAGCTTATTATTTTGGATGAAAGATTTGGAACACTTTTACATTTCTTGGGAATTTGTGATTTGGAACCCACCTAAGATATCGGCCGATTTCTGAATTTGGGGAAGGAAGATAGGATAAGAAATGGAAGGGATTGGATTAAGGGGGGTATAATCGGTAGTTTAGGCATAATTTCTGATTTT
This sequence comes from Phtheirospermum japonicum, assembly GCA_014905375.1. NCBI lineage: Eukaryota > Viridiplantae > Streptophyta > Magnoliopsida > Lamiales > Orobanchaceae > Phtheirospermum > Phtheirospermum japonicum. Next base: position 738,318 of record BMAC01000162.1, read on the forward strand.
TTGCATTTAAATTAAATAAAAATTGATAAGTAAATATTGGATCCTGCCACATCAGCAATCAAGCCCGAATTGGATAAATTTGTACCTTTTTTTGATGAATTTATCAACTTCGTGTATGTGTTTTGATAGTGGACAATATCTTCACTAGTGCAGAAACTGCATATCCAGACGGGTAATTCTGCCTATCCAGAACGCCTTTCTGTACCTTCTGTAGTGACATAGTTCTGGATTGGCAGACTTTTTAGAAGGGTAAAAAAAACTGTTCTAGAAAATAATTTTCCTGTTCTAGAATGGTACCATCCCATGTTCATCCGCCACTTTCCAGAACAGTTTTTTCAAATACTGTTATGGAAATCGCGACTTTTCAGAATGGTATTTCAAAATACCGTTCTGAAAAGTCTCTCTTTCCAGAACGGTATTTGAAAATACCGTTCTAAAAGTGCGACTTTCCAGAATGGTATTTTTAGTTACTGTTCTGGTAAGTTATACTTTCCAGATCGGTTTTTTGAAAATACCGTTCTGGAAAGTCCATTTACTAGAACGGTTTACAAAAGTTACCTTCTGGAAAATTTAAAAAAATTAAAAAAAAATGAAATGAAAGCAGGAATACACCAAAATCAATAATAATAAATACTGTGATTATATTAATTATATCACCAAATTTCAATAGAATCTAAGACACGACAAACTAAAACTAATATTAATACAATAATATTTTTTATTCAACTATATGAAATCACAAAAAAAAAAAAGATAAAGTCTTCATGAAACCTTAAGATCTCCAGATTCACCATCAACTATTGGCTCACCGTCTTCATAAAATACCACTCCCTGCAGAATGAAAAACTTAAGATTATGTTTAAACCATATCAAGGCTTGATTCAATAGAAATACATAAGTAACATTCACAAGATTTAATCTAGGCTATAAAAAAAATCAATAAATTTGATTAGCATATAAGTACTAAAACGACAAAGGAGCACAAGTAAAAATAAAAGGCAAGTTACAAAAAACATACCTGATTGTATGTAACCTCGGAAATTCACATTTTATCTTCTGACTCTGTGCACAAAGCGTTTTGGAGCTATTACACCTGTTTTCTTCTTCTGTGAACTTATCTGCATAAAGAAAATTAATAAACATATTTTGTAAAATCATGAAAGAATAACATGTCCTAAATGTACTTGAGAACTTCAACATCATATCTTAGTATACTTGTGCAAGTGCACTAGCAACACCTACCATGCAAGAAATTTAGTGCTCATATATTAAGCTAACAAAGCCTAACAAATAAGTAAAGTTGGCGAAATAACTATGATAATTACAATCTCTAATGCAAAAAAGGAGCATAAAGACACACCAAATAAGAAATACCGTTTGCTACTAAACATACTTTACTACCTGTGAGAAAAGCTCTGCAAGACATGTCAAGATATTCTCGTCTGTTTCACCTTGGTTTTTGTTGTTCGTATAATACTCGAGAAACTGATCACGAAATGGGACACAAAAATAAAGGTCCTGAAAAACAAAACCCAAGTCCAATCAGAGGTCGAAAATGTCACAGAAACTCAATACACTCAATATATATATATATATATATATATATAATATATATATATATATATATATATATATATTATATATATATATATATCCCAGCCGAAATCTAGTAGAGTCACTGTAAAAATGATTTGTTACTCTCTTCCTAAACGTTAGCCAGCCAGCGTCTAGCGTCTCTTTCTTTTCAGCGCACTCCATTTCTTCATCAAAGCTTCGTAAGCTTCTTCCCCTAATTCCTTCTTCAGTTTTTTCAGTTTCTGGTCCTCTTCATTCAGGATTGTCTACACCAAAAAATTGAAATTATTCAATACTATGCTTAAAAAGGTCATTTGAGAAAAATATACAGATTGGCTTGATGATGAAAATCACTGAGTTTTTTTTTTTTCCTCTCAAAACCTCAGAGGCTGTTTTTGTAATTAACCCCTTAAGAAGAGATCAGTTCCCATTTGCATGTAATTTAATCATTTGCTTGTATAGGGCATGCTTATAATCCAATTTAAGAAGCTAATTGACCAAACATACTTGAGGCACTTCTGAATTTACTAAGTTACTACCAAGAAAATAGATCAAACATTTAGTAGCTCCATTATTCTCTAAGATTACGAGACACTAGCTTTTAACATCCGATGATGCAAAAAAATGTAAATTTCACAGTAGCTCCATATTTGAATATTTTAAATATTATAAATTCCACTCTGCATCAGAAAAACTCACCCATAGACATATGCATAGGCAGACAAAAATCAACATATTATATTACTCAAATTATTTCACGGTGAAAGCAACCAAGAGTTGTAAATCTCACAGTAGCTCCATCTTAGAATATTTTAAACACGATAAATTCTAATCTGCATCAGAAAAACTCACACATAAACACATGCATAGGCACACAAGCAACAAATAATATTACACAAGTTATTTGTCATATAGTGAAAAACAATCAAATATGAAACGTAAACTATTGACCTGTACATCGATTAGTTCRTCGCGAGCTTCCTGAAATTTATCATTGCATCTGCATTCTTTCACGATAAGGTTTTGATCCAGTGCGTCGAGATATTCAAGTTCTTCTTCCTTGTCTTTTATTTCTTGGTCGATGGCACGCAGCTTCTCTGGCACCGAGTCATCTTCATCATCTCCCATGTGCTTTACGACTTGCCGTTTACCCGTGAGATGTTTTATCTCCAGCTCCAACGCTTGCTTTGCATCGAGCTTCTTTTCTAACTCCACAGTCCTTCTCTGTAGGCTTTCTTTCTCTCTCTGGCACAAAATTAAACTTTATTATCCCTAATAACTTAAAAGTTGAGTATTTATTCAATTAACTGAAAACAAAAAAAACAGCACCCTATGATCTTCTGCTAATTTCAAAACCTTTTCGTCCACTCGACGTTGTTCTTCTATTGCCTTCTTATTCTGCATAGCAAGAACTTATCAACTTTTGCCACAATAATATATGACAACATAAAAAAATATATTTTTTATTTTTGGGTAGGAATAAAAATTGGCTTTCCAAACCCCATTTTAATTCTTGTCGTGCTATGAATGACTGGTAGAAATGTCAGTTAAATTAAAGTATCAATTTACCTGTAGCTGCTCATTTCTAAGCTTTACAAGCTTTATTWTCTCATTTTTGTTCTGAGCTTCTCGTTCCTTCAGTTCCTCCTCTTGCTGATTGAGCTTATTTCGCTTCACTTCCAGCTCCGATTTCATCTTATCAAGCTCCTGTAATATCTGCTCGAGGTGACTGTGTGCATTCTTCTACAACTTTTCTCTCTCTAGCAAGTCATTGTTTGCAAAAGAAAGATCAATATGAGATTATTAACAAWAAAAATTACAAATTACAGAAAATAAATCTGAACAATAGTTTTTGTTATAGCCTAATATACTTTATCATCAGTTTCCCATCTACTTTCGCATTTTAAGTTGTTTGGGAAATATTAAAATGTTATGATGCAACTGATGCAACTAGATTAGTTCAGATGAATCTTCAAATTTTCAATTYTAAACGTGTAGTCRCTATTCTATAGCCAATTACATTTCAAAGTCTTTTKAGAGGAGAACCAAAACATGCTCATGCCAAAWCGTATCACATAGAGTCATTAATATAATCAGCAAAATCTCGAACAAAAATAGTTAATGCCAGCAGAATTATGAAAACCTATATATACCTTCGTTAAAAGATATGACCATTTCGTCCTTCTCGATGATCAACGTGTAGAATGATATCGAAGTCTCCTTGTACTTAATCTCCATCTCTTTAAGCCGCATATCCTGAACTCAGTCATCTTGCTTGAATCGAGTTCACTGATCTTCTCGACTGATCTCTTGAGATCGTCGGCCGCAGTCCTGAGAACTTCTTCGCAGACATTGAGCGCGTCCTTGGTGCTTTCATCCTTGGTCGCCTCCTTCAAGAGGGCAGAGTCCTTGACGACGCCTGCGATGTCATCGATGGCGGCCTTGAAGGCCACCTCGACGACGCCTGCAATCTATTAACATAGTTGATGTGTAAAAAAATAATTGAATTATCATACGTGAATATATTATATTGTCCCTAGGTCACAAAAAACAGAATCTACACATACATTACCAGACTCAACTGATCGGGAGAAATTGATTTACCTTATTTTACTTAAGGAGTGAAAATAGACGAATTTATCGAATCAAGTTTTATTTTAAAAAATATGTTTTCATCTCCGTAGGGCGAACAGATACAGATTTGAAGCACCCATATTTCCTGTCAATAACAATGCTGTCAAAAACACTATATAGTGGATAGGCATTTCAATCTGCTAAAAGGAAAGATTTTCAGCATAATTAAATTTGTTGAGCACTAACAATAACATTAACCTCTACACTTGAAAATAGCAGCTAAGCATACTATTCAGCATATTTGTATTTACACTTGAATGCAATTAAATGTTTAAAAAGTCAATACCAATAAGAATCCCCGATCAAATCCCTTTTGAATTGTACAGATTCAGGCCAAGACATGTATACCATGGGTATTTAATTTGTAAAGTCCAATCACTGAAATATGAAATGTTTCACCATCAAACCATACAATTACCCTTTGATGATGCTGAAGTTTACAGTATAGATGTTCCAAAGCACAAATCAATTACAGTTCGGAGTCAAGCTCGAACCATTTTCATTACCTTTGAACACTGGATCTTCCATTTTCTCCTGCAAATTCCAAAAAAGAATATGTTTTAACAAAAACAAAAACACATTTTCTCATACATTTTTGTACATAAGATGCAGATATAAAACCATAGAGTAAGCCCTATAAGAATAGAAAAGGAAGTATACTCTTTAAAAAAAGGAAGATAAAGGTTAAAAAGTATTTGATGAACCAATAAATCATTTTGTGCGACTATCATCTATGAATCTAGATTGTTCGAAATGATAATTTTCTGTGAGCAGTTAAGGACACTTGAAAGGCAGATATTGATGCCAAGGGAGTGTGTGAACCACAACAGAAATTATATATATAACAAAGAGCATTTTGGAAAAATGGAACGAGGTGTTGGAAATACTTTCGATAAAGTAAAGAAGGCAGAAAACAAGTTGTTATTTTGAAACAAAGCCTTCAAAAAAAAATTAAAAGAGCTCAAAAGAAATCAGGCACTTTTGGCGCAAACACTTGCAGGGGAAGATTATCTTGCAAATGGTTGGAATAAGGTGTACACATTACATTTTGTTTTCATTCAWTTGTAGTCAAATATAAATATACAATCAAAAGATCACAACGAACCTTTGAACAGCTTCAAGTGTAGGCAGTATAAAAGGCAGGAATCAAGAATAGCAATCAAAACCCTAGCTTCATCAATCAAAAACACTCGAACAGACTATGACTCACGCCGAGAATCTGAAGGGGTGGTGGAAGAAAGAAGAAACACAAAAAAGGACCCATTGTTGAATACTGGTTTTAATTAATAAAATTAAAAAGCCAAAAGTAAAACCCCTGAAGCTGAAATTCAAACCCTATCTCAAAATTCAGCCTTACGAGAAAAACCCAATTTCTGGGTCTGCTCAAACAGGATAACAAGATATGATCTTTAATAATCCAAAAAAAAAACCCCACGCTTGAAAAAATAGAACGCATATATAAAAAAAATGAAAATGAATTAACTCGGGAAAGAAGAATATATATGCACAAGAATTAGATGCGACGAGTAAATAAATAAACCTGAATAGGCTGGATCGACGAGAGCGTCTTGAAAGAAGAAAAAAACCAAGGTAAAGAGATTACTCGTAGTCAGCAGAGTAAATCAATGAAAGCACATATAAACTTGAATAGCAGAACCAATAAACTTGAATTAAGGAAAGCACATAAATAAAAATAAAAACCCTAACCTAGATGCGACCATCTCCATTCACGCGGCCACTGAAACCCCACCGTCTTTTGCCCCAAAATCGATTGAACTCTGGCGAGAACCCCAGCAGCCTCGATTTACTCTTGAAAAAAATTGAACATGTCACAACGAATATGAAATTATTATATCAATACTCTGGAGAGCGGCGGCGGCGGGCGGCTGTGAAACTCGGCGATCTGGACTGAAGCGACGACGACTTTCTTTTTTTCTTTCTTTGTCTGCAATGAATGGCATTTCATATAATAATAATAACATCGATACTTTTTTATAATTATTTTATTTTTATTTTTATTAATTTAATATTTTAATTGGAAAGGACTTTCAAGAACGGTATTTTATTACTGTTCTGTATCGATGGACTTTCAAGAATGGTTTTTAAGATACCGTTCTGGAAAGTAGAAATATAGGCGGCAAAAAATTTTCATTTACGCGGTATTAAATTGGATAAGACTTTTGAGAACGGTATTATAAAAACCGTTCTGGATTGACGTAAATTCCAGAACGTTATTCAAATAACGTTCTGGAATGTACACTTTCCAGAACGGTTTTATAATACCGTTCTGGAATGTAAACTTTCTAGAACGTTATTTGAATACCGTTCTGGATTGACTCATAATCCAGAATGGTTTTTTAATACCCGTTCTGGAATTTATACTTTCCAGAACGGTATTTGAATAACGTTCTGGAAAATCATCTATCCAGAACGGTAATTTCAAATACCGTTCTAGAAAGTCTAATCCAGAACAGTATTTTAAATACCCCTCTGGATGCACCAGGATGGTCTGTTCTAGAATGCAGTTTCTGCACTAGTGCTTGGTCCTAAATTGGAAAGTGGACAACATAATGGACCAAAAAAGCAATTTTCCCTATACTAAACGAAAAGATTTCTATCCTACGTGTCTGCTTAGGAAGTTTCGGGCCAATGTGAAGTTTTTTGGTGGTTAACTTGGCGAATTTTGGAGGTTTATAGACTTACTTAAATATAAGAATTCTAATATTATAAGAATTCTAATACTACCTAATTTATTATATTTCCTTTTATTATATTTTACTTATATTTTTCTAATTTAATATTTTTCTTTGATTATAGTTTATCTAATTCAATATTTTCCTTTATTCTTGTAATATAAATATATAAGAAATCATATATAGTTGGAAGAAATCCACATACTTATCTTTATTAAAAGGAAAATTACTTATACTAAATATTATTAAAAAATTTAACTTAAATACAAAAACATAAATTTATGTAATAATAATTAATAAATATTAATTAGACACCAGTAAAATAAATACGGGTTAAGAATATAATATTTTTTGAATTTCTCTAAGTATGTAACTAAGAGTTATTATAGAATTTAATTTAAATATTAAAATATTTAATAATAATTAATTAATTAAAACTAGATAAGAGTTGAGCATGTAACAAGTTTGGAATTTAGTTGTGTGTGTAAATATGGAATTATTAACTAAATTAATCTAAATATTAAAATAAAAATTATTTAACAATAAAAATAATAGTTAGTCAATAGTAACTAGCCATTCGTAGAAGACACGAGCTGATAATGCGATATCTTTGAATTTTTCTAATTTTAGATTTAGAAACTCTATAATGGTTGTAAATATTTTTATATTTATATTTTGATAAATTCCGTGTAACACACGTGTTTATAGAATTTAATTTAAATATTAAAATATTTAATAATAATTAATTAATTAAAATTAGATATGGGTTGGGCATGTAACAAGTTTTGAATTTATTTACGTATGTGAATATGAAATTATTAACGAGTTAATCAAAACATTAAAATAAGAAATTATTTAACAATAAAACAATATTTAATAAATAGTAACTAGCCATTTGTAGAAGACACGAGTTGAGAATACGATATCATTTGAATTTTTCTTATTTTTAGATTTAGAAACTCTATATAATGGTTATAAATGTTTTTTATATTTGTCTTTTGATAAATCTCGTATAACACACGTGTGTTAAACTAATATATATGTATGTATGTGTGTGTGTGTGTGTGTGTGTGTATGTGTATATATATATATATATACTCCATTTTCTTAATAGTGTTAACTATTAATGATGAGGTGGCGATACGAGAGTGTTCCAAGGTTTATGTGGACCAATAAAATGACGTGTTGGCCTGTGGTTCATAGGGGGTCTATTTTGGGAGGAGGCCAAAATTTTGACCCCCTATAAATAAGAACTTTTTATTTTTTTTTAATTTTTGGTGAGAGTTGAAGCCCACCTTTTTTTCATGGTTTTTTTTACTTAGCTTTTTTCTACTTATTTTTTCTTCTTCTTTTTCCTTCTTCTTTTCTTTCTCCAGATAGGCCACGGTATGCTTTTTTCTTCTTATTTTTTCTTCTTCTTTTATTTCTACAAAAATTTTATTCAAAAAAAAAAAATACATCAAGCGCATATCCCCAGAAATAAGAACTTCAATTGTTGCAGTGTTAATTTTTCAATTGTTGTGTTAATTCGCTTTTATTTTCGATTTTTTATTATATATATTTGTCTGGGTTGCATATATATATTTTATTGGTCTCATGAATTCTCGATCTGTTCTTCATAAAAATGGATCTTTTTAGCTATGTTAATTCCAACGATTTTCAATCGTAAAAATCATGCTGCATATTTTTTAGATCAGTTTTTTTAGAAAAAATCTTTTTTTTTTCAGATCTGTTTTTTTTATATGAATTCATTTTTATAGTTTTCACGATCTGTCTGTATATTTTTAATTCCCAATTTGTTTTCATCATTTACTAACTGATATTTTTCAGATCTGATATTTTCCATCATCGGTTAACCCATATTTCAAGGTTTATGAACGCAGATAGCTTTTGAATTAAATGACAGAAATGGCGAGCTACTGTGCTTGAAACATAGTCCATTGATCCACATCTCCGCAAAATCATTGTCTTTCGCATCTTCGTGTTCTATGAGGGTGCAATTGGAAGGTAACCTATATTTTTCACTCTCTGGATTGTAAAATTCTATATTTTGTATACATATATATCTGGATTGTTTCATGTTTCTTCAAAACTCTTAATGATTTTACATTAAATTGGAGATTTGAGAATATTGTCGATGTCCTCACATCGAAGAAAAAATCATTCAGGTCTTTTCTGAATTAGATCGTACAAACTCAAATAACTTTTTGATCTTTTTTCAGATTCAAGATTTCGTTTATCTTTTTTTGATCTAATTTTGTTGTATGGATTTCCAGGTTCCCATTTGTGATTTTGTGTAGTCACAATTGATTAGTAATTTTACATTTCCTTCTCTTATTTACGATTACTCGACTAGATATTCTCCTTCGAAAACTGAAATTTGATGATAAAATTTGGTATGATGTATTAGATTCTTTATTATTATTTCTTATTATTGATTGAAATGCTAATTTTCATTAATTTTCTTTGAGTAGTGTTTAATATAAAGGTTATTATTTTTCTTTTATGAATTATACTTTGATTTCTCCGTCCATGTTATTATTATAATTCAGTTTTAATTATGAAATTCATAGTCTTCTTCTCTTCAGTGATTTCTACTTCGGGTCCTCAAATGCATTGTGCTGGATTTAATTGTTGGTTTCTAAGTCTTCTTTTTAATTTTTGCTTTATGTTCTTTGTCTCAATTACTATCATTTTAGATTTTTGATTTGTTAATCTATCTTCCTAATAGCAGTTTTGGTCTAATTGTAAGGTTTCATATATATATATATATGGTTGGGTTCAAATGGAACCATGTCATTATATGTGAACCTAGGGACTCATCTTGACCATTAGATTGGATAATCTTGATGGTTGAGATAATGACATGTCAGCAGGGTAATTATGTAAAAATATTACATTAATTTAATAAAAAGGGTATTTTGGACATATATCAACATTTCGAAAGAGCACTGCATTGCTCTTTAGAAAGCACACGGGTAAAGAAAAGCACTACGACTGTATACAAAAAAGCATCACAAATTTCGTTTTATAAATAAATGTAATTAAATTTAAAAAACCTGAATATTAAAAGTATCGCATGTAATTAATTTTAGCACTACATTACTGTGTAAAAAACACTTTTAAAATACGATTAAGAATTTTAGATTTTGACTATATTTTAGTTCTTTTATAATAACGTAGCAATGATTTTTTTAATATTATTACAGCGCTTTTTCTACACTATCACTGCTTTTTTCGATTGGCGAGGATTCTATGGTTTAAGCCGTCCGAAATCCGGTTTTGCCATAAATCGACTGTCAACAGCTCCCTCCGTGGCCCAGCAAGAGAACCCGGTTCAGCCCCAAATCACCGGATCCGCCAACGCCCACCACCCGAATAGCACAACAACCCCACCGCTGCAGCCGGGTTTTGCCATAAATCGGCTGCACCAAGAATCTCTCCCGGCCAGCTTTCCAGGCCCGAACCACAACAATCGTTCCCCAAGCCAAAACCAAACCCCAAACCGACACCAGCCCCAAATCGGACCCAGACCAAAACTCAAACAACTTCCCAGCCACGTCAATCCCACAAACAGTAGCCCACGTTTCCAACCTCACGCCTACCACAGCAACACCGCCCCAATCATCCATTGTCGCCAACCACCCGAACGCTCATGGCCCAAACCCAAATTAGCAACGGCCCTGAAATCCAAGCCCCCGACTGCCGATTCCAGTCGCCAACACCACCTCAGCCGGTTCCAATCGCCACCTACAAACCCCACACAGCCGAGTCGCCTTCGACTTGCCAGTTTCTTCGCCAGGATCCGTCCCCTTCTTCATTTTTCTCCCCAGAACCCATTTTTCCCCTTTTTTTCAAATTTAGAAATCGGCTCAGCACTTCTCCCTCGACCGTCGGTGGCAGCGGCTCGTAGCATCCTCAATCGGCGGTTGACAGCGACGCCCCCCACCACAGGTGCGGCTGATTTTTTTTCACCGATTTCAGAAGTGGGCCTGCCCAACTTCTCTCCACCTTCAATTCGACGGCAGCGATGGCGGTGTTTCGCAGCGGCGGTACCCGGCGACCACCCATATCGATGGACGGTGGTTCTCCAACCCCAGGCGTGGATGGTCTCTCCTCCGATTTCAGAAATTGGCGACGGCAAAATGACGGGGCTGAGGTCTCGACAAACGACTGCGATGATGGGTTGATTTCGGCGTGGGCTCCGACATCAAGGGGGCCCTGGAAACGGAAACAACAACTGAGTTGGACTGGTTGTGTGCAAGCACCACGGCAGCAGGCGTGGTGAATGGTGAACAGCAATAACGGTTTGAAGAAAAAAGAGGCTGGGTTCTAGGGTTTTGATTTGGGGAATTGTCCTTCTATATTTATAATTTAATAAATTTAAAAAATAGAAAAAATCTGATCCACACAAATTATTAGATTTAAGGCCTGGATTGGTCCCTAGGTTCGCATATATTGACGTGGGTTTCATTTGAACCTAATCCTATATATATATATATGATTGGGTTAAAATGAGAACCCCGTCATTATATGTGAACTTAGGGACTAATCCTGACCTTAGATCTAATATTTCACAGTGCAATTATATGTCCAGGTTCATTGTGCTTTTTACACAGTACTGTAGTGCTAAAATCAGTCCAATTTTTTAATTTAATTATACATATACATGTTTTTTACGTTTTAAAATATGCAATATGTATCTTAAATTGTAGATCTTGAGAATGTGATTAATTTGATATATATTTCATTCAAAACGAATAAAATTTGAAAAAGTTATGGTTTGTTGAAGATTTGAGTTTCATTTCAAATTTCTTAATTTGCAGTTTATAGACAAAATTTGCGATGCTTTTTGTATACAATCGTAGTATTTTTTTTTCTTAATCTATTGTGTTTCTAAAGAACAATGTAGTGCTCTTTGTAAACGTTGATATATGTCCAAAATACCATTTTTAATTAATTAATGCATTTTTTTTTACATTATTACCATGCTGACATGTCATGATCTCAACCATCAAGATTATCCAATCTAATGGTTAAGATGAGTCCCTAGGTTCACATATAATGACGGGTTCTCATTTGAACCCAACCCTATCTATATATATATTTGTCAGCCTTCACTTAATGTTACCCATAAATGAATCCACAATATTTTGTATTTTTCTTTTTTGCTGATACTTCGGCTTCTTATTTTTCAAGTTTGATGTTTATATAATGACTATTAAGTAAAGAGAGAAATATTAAGGCCACTGCTCAAGCTTTTCAAGATAAAGGTAAAATATTTTATTAACGACAATTCGTAATATTTCAGGTGATTGTTGAAGAAAAGAAAAGGAAAAGAAAAATATTACAAGCAAATATAAGTTCTAATTAAGTCATGGAATCATTTTTTTGTTCATATGTTTTGTTAGTTCGATATTCTCCATAAATGTTTTGTTAGGCAATTTTGATTTTGTTTTGTTGCATATCTTAGAGAAATGATAAGTTAATGGTATATTCATTAGCATATCTCAGAAAAATTGAATCTATTCGAAAATAAATAGCATATTCATTTTTACCGTAATTGTAGACCTCTTTAACCATTGCATATATATAAAAGAAGTCAACGTAATTGTTAATTGCCATATAACTTTCATTGTTTCATTCATTCAAAAAAATTTTGGACAATACTCATAAAATTACCTATGACTACATTCCTCCGAACGATAAATAATAATGGCTCATATGGAAAGTCTGTGAAGTTTGAGATTATCTATAAACATATTTTCAATATTATATATTGTTAATAACACAACAACTTTTCCTATTTTATTAGTTTAAATGTACTCATTAACCAATTCACAATCTTTACATAATTTTCAGTATTATATTAACTGTCTAACTTATATGTTAATAACTACATTAATAATTTACTATAATTATTCAATCAAATATTCAATTTTGAATCATATCAATGCAGCTAATCGTGATGTTTATAATTAATATAGAATATTTACAAAGTCCAGCAGCAACAGTTGGTATAATTTCATCAGAGAAATTATCCTTGGTAGTCACCGGAAATTACGGTGATTTATTTACTGTAATTATCGGATCACAGACAAGTCAGCAACATAAATAGCACACATATTTCTAGGAAAAATAAGTCGGCATGCTAATCAAACAACATTCACCATATATATAGAAATCGATATTGAAAAAATATATAGAAATCAATATATTCAGCTTCATATGGAATATTTATATTTTATTGATTTCAATTATAAATTTCTATAATACATAAAAATATATAAATATGTATTATTCTATCATCAATACTAATAACATTAACATATTTTAAAACAAATGGAAGTTTTATTTTAAATTACGAATCTTTAGTTTTATAGAAATGATTATTGCCAATTCAAACAACATTAGATTACACATAATATATATATAGAAACCAATATTCCAAATACAACACTTGATATAGAATACTAATGATAATTAGTATTTTCCTAATAATAAAATTAATATGAGTTGTATATAGAATTATATATTCCAAATACTAGCCAAATGAGAAATAAGTTAATAATATATTGCTTCAAAACTAATTTCAAACAAAGATTACAAAATCATACTATGTTACTATATGTTATATTCCATATTCTTTGATTTGTAATTTAACCACCCTTATGAAAAATTATTATATATATCATGCTTATAAGTATAAGTATTATAACTCATTCGAAATCTGAATTGGTCTTCAACCTTATTGTCATTGGTTAATTTGTATCAAAAGTTGCATTTAAATATCGTTCATGTGTTTTGATTAGCCTATTACAAGTTCTTTTGCTCAAGTTCTTAGTATTATAAATTATTTTTAGTATTATATTAATTAAAAACAAATTATATGTTAAGGACTACATTATAAAAGATCTATAATGAATCGAGATCTATAATTGTGTTTTCAGAAAGTCATCGTGCATTTACCTAACAATGTGGCACAAATCAATTTGTTTCCATATTAGAAATGAAACAAATATCTTGGTTAATTTAGGGTTACTAACAAAGTAGTTCATTTGTATTTAGATGTCATGGTGAGGTCATTTATATCTAATTTTAATTTTAATACTTAGAGGCAATATAAGTTTATATTATATGAAAATTTAATGAAACAACATTCAGTTCATTTATAATCGAGCCTCTATATTCTATTATTTTATGAAATAGACATAAATCAATCACTATTCATAAATTATTTTATGAAATTGTTTTGATTCATTAACTAAAATTATCCAGTCACAATTTAAATCCATTCCAATGTAAATAGCATACTAATTGTGTTTTAAGAAAGTCAACGTGCATATACCTACCAATTTGTCACAAACCAATACATTTCTATATATATGAATCGATAATTTTTCAATTTACATTTATATCTAATTGGCGAAATTAGTGAATCATTGTTCCGATTAATTGATTACCCTTAAATGTTCTTATTGTTTTTGCAAGATTTAGTCTTACTCCAGTGTCAAGAAAAATTATTTCAACCTTTTGTTCGTTTAATATTGTAGGGGGGAGACAATTTCGGTCACATTTTGGAATAAATTTGCCGCACAAATGGCAAACTATTGGAAGAGTGGTTCTGAAGGTCTTGTGGTAATTATTCTTCAAGTTGGAATGATAAAGAGCTACAAGGGTTAGTTACTTAATTTATATTCGGCAATGATGATTAATAATTGAATTTGGCTCTACATTTTTATATTTCAACAGTGATTTACCCCGTAATAATTACTAAAGTAAATGGGCAATCCTTTCTCACGGTCAGCTTCTTTCACGGTCTTTGGGAAGTCCTTTCTCACTGAGCAAATCACAGATTAATAATATTTTTTACTAACATCGGCGAAATTTATGTTATAGTGATGACAATACATAATATACATTTTTAAAAGCGTCTTATTATTAGATTATTCTTTTCAAATATTTCTCATTTTGGCATTACTTAATTTATAAAATTAATGAATTTTTTTGATAAACTCTTACACTTTTATATTTTTCTTATATTCATGTAATTATAAATCGATTCAACTTTTTATTTCAATTTTGTTTATCTTTAATTATTTGAATTATTCCATATTACTTTTACTATATATACACCATGAAATTTTGTTGTGTGTTTTTACCTTCTTTTTTTCTTTGTGTGTGTGCCCTCATGCTTGATTCAAAATTTGAGATTCTATTTGTCTAATATAATTGATTTTTTATAGCCACAAGGAGATTGCATAGAGCAGCACAATAAAACCCATGGCTGGCGCAATGTTCATTTTGAGTGCAAACGCAAGGAGGCCTATTATTTGGTTATTATTTCTAATTATTATTTTTCTTAGTTGATTGTATAATTACAGAGTTTGTTTAGTTGTTTATAATGTCGTCTATAACTTAAAGAGATCTATGTACCTTAAAGGGACCTATGAACTTGAGTCACGTTGTTACTTGTTATTATTATTTTTTGTATAATTATAAAATTTGTACTTGAGAATTGGCATAATTACAAAAAGAAAGAAATACATATTACATTTCTCCATTTTATCGATACATTATATGCCCATATCCTATCTATACCTGCCATTATAGCACACGAAAGTTCTAGAAGCCAACCTTATATTTAATTACCTGTTATGCAACCCGACCCGTAGACCAAACTCGACACCCTTACGATTGCTATTATGTATATTTTTTGGGTAATTGATATTTATAATACACATTATGAATTTCTATTATTTTTGATAAATTTTACATATTTTTTCATTTCTTATATTTGCCCGTGAAATCGCGGGTTTTCACACTAGTATATATACATATATATATATATAATGGGAGGTGGGGGGGGGGGTTCCAATGAGAACTCTCTCTTATTTTCTAACTAGGGTTTTTATTATATACCAGCAGTGTTTTATTATACAATCACAGTGATTTATTAATATATCAGTTATATACCAGCAGTACTTTTATTATATAATTCTAATACTTTTAATCAAATCATGAAAAATACAAATAATCTTATTCATCCATTTAATTAGTTTTAAGGCTCATAATTGACCTTAGTTCACAAATAAGAACATGGTTCTCATTTGAACCTAGATAGATAGATAGATAGATAGATAGATAGATAGATAGATAGGGGTGGGTTCAAATTGAACCATGTCATTATATGCGAACCTGCGAACTAATGCTTTTATTATATACCAGCAGTGCTTTTATTATACAATTATAGTGTTTTATTAATATTTTCAGTTATATACACTAATAGTGCTTTTATTATACAACTAGTATTGTGCCCGTGCGTTGCACGATAATTTTTTTTATCTAAAATAAAAATAACTGTTTTAAATATATTAAAATATTAAAATAAGTAATTGTATATATGTATACTTAAGTTATATATATCTTTGTGTGTGTATTTCGGTACGAACCATCACTGGTTCTCACACCAGAGATAGTTTTACCATAACCGCTCTCTATATATAAATCATTTAAATATTATTTAAAGATCGAATAGTATTCATAATGATATAACCTGATTCATAAAATGATTGTTATTAGACGGAATGTAGTTTACAAATTATGAAAATTTTCATTATACACAACATTTATTGTTTTGTTACTATGTTTATTCTCATCATCGTCGATCAATATTTTTAAACCCTTACGATTGGTCACCCTTGATATATCAACGTATAACTGACCATGACTGAAAACTGGCTTTTTCAGGAAAAAGTTCAACGTGATAGAGAGACTGCCCTTAAATTTTGTTGATCATCATAGCATATGACACAATCAGAGGAAATTCTCATCATTGGAACTTGAAAGGCAACCTCGGATTGGATAATATAACAGTCATTTTAGGGATTAACAACAATTCACCTGCTTTGTTTCATTGATAAATTTTAACTTATACAATATGATCGTCAAGTTAACAACCAACATTACACAACACAAGGGAATGATCGATATTTCTCAATAACATGAGTGGAATTCTAATTTTTAGTTTTAGCTCATAGTTCGGCAATCCATAACAGTTAATGGTATTTAGAAACTCTGGTGAGTGGACGTTCTACAATATGTTAATGTTTGAATCGGATTTGCATGCATTATCAGAGTTAAGATATACTTTACATTCTCCATCATTTTATGACATCATATATTTATTAATCAAATCGACGACATCAAGTGTTGGGAAAAGAATATCACGACCCTCCAAATAAGCGAAGCATTCGGTAGTTTTTCCAAATTGTGGATATGTGCTGGCCACAATTGACGAAACATGTTCACCATCATCTTTCAATAATAGATAACATGGGTTTTAATTTGAAAGAAACCATTCATTTGGTCCTCCAACTATTATATCTCCTTTACTATTTATCGAGCTGACAAAATTTTTTAACTCGACACAATTGGGATCTAAATTGTGATTTTGCAGCACCACATTCTTGGTCTACTTCAAAACTATGTAATGAGTTTATAAATACAAAGATTTGATCACTGTGTGAACTATGTCTATTATGACTTTTGGAATAATGGACAAAATTTGATGAAAATTTCCACCAAGAATTATTATTTTGTTTTCCAAATGGAAGTTGCGTATTAGAATTATTTTGCGATCTCATCACGTGTTTCAGTATTTTGTCCAAAGTTTCAAAATAATGGCTTTAGGGTTTCTCCCCAAATAATGAGATGCGCATACACCATTAATTTTGCTAGTGGAGTACCAGTAATGATCGAAATCTTGGTGGATATTAAAAATAACCCCTAAATCTGAAATGCCCAGTTCTTCCTTTCGAAAGAAGAAGAGAAGTTATGTCGTTAGATATTACATTAAGAA
>BMAC01000162.1:757025-775249 GCA_014905375.1 Phtheirospermum japonicum
TATTTGATCTTGTTTTACGAATCTATTATAGTTGATGCCACAGTGTTCATTCCACGTCGATGCTGGTTTCGCACTTGTATTGTATTGCATGATTATTGAGATAGTAACAAAACACATTATTTTATGAAACCAGTTCAAATCAAAAGTATTGAATCGTAATAATATTTGATAGATAATATGTTGATAGACAATAAAAAAAATATTACATTGTATTGCATTGTGCAATTTTGCATATTTTAATAAAAAAGTGGTAAAATTATTTTTGAGAAAAAGTGACAAATTTGATATTGTTTGACTCACAATAAAAAATAATATATATATATATATATATATATATATATATATATATATATATATATTCAAATGATCTTATTAATTTTTTTAATATTAATTAGGGTATCCATCCTAATTATGTTAAGAAAACTCCTAATTATAAATTAAATAAAATATTAAAATAATTTAAGATAAATCGGAAAAATAATAAAAATATATTAAACATCCTTGGCAAATGCTTTCGCAGTTGTTCGTCTTTCATAAATCCAAAAATCTCACCTCTGACTATGAAATACGAATGCCCCCGACTATCCCTGTTAATCATTACTCCGATCCCCCGAAGGCCAACGTAATAGGAACGAAATCCTATAATGTTATCCCATGCTAATGTATTCAGAGCGTAGGCTTGCTTTGAGCACTCTAATTTCTTCAAAATAACAGCGCCGGAGGCACGACCCAGCCAGTTATGACCAGGAGCGTATATATATTAAAGAAGAGGTTTGGAGAGAGAAAAAAAAGATGAGTAGGAAAGAGAAAAAGTGCCACGTAAATGCCATGTAGAATTATTTTCTTTTTTTAGTTATATATATATATATTATATGTATGTATATATACATAATATTAATTCTTATTATTTTAATATTAATTAGAGTATCTATTCTAATTATGTTAAGAAGATTCCTACATAATTAAAAGAGGAAACTAATCAAAGGTGGCTTTTTAATTAAAAAAAGAAACCAAATCATAATAATATTAATAAGGTATCTATCATAATTATGTTAAGAAAATTCCTACTTAACTAAAAAAAGAAAATAATCCTACATGGCATTTACGTGGTATTTTTTCTCTCTCTAGACCTCTCATTTAATATATATATATATAGATATAGATATTCTAATACTTTTAATTAAATAAGAAAATACACAAAAAATCTGATCCATCCATTTAATTAGATCTATGGCTCATCATTGACCCTAGGTTCACATATAGGAACATGGTTCTCATTTGAACATAATCATATATATATATATATATATCACCTATATACTAAATGAAAAGATCACTGTGCTACACGTCTGTCTAAAAAGTTCTGGATGACGTGTAATTTTTTGATGATTCGAATGCTTACTTAACGAATTTTGGAGGTTTTAAAACTTAATAAAATATAGAAGTTCTAATATATACCTAATTATATATATATATATATATATATATATTATTGTAACTAACTTAATTTTTTTTAATTATATTTTATCTAATTTAATATTTTTTTATTATATTTTTTAAATTAATATTTTTTTATTCTACTAATATAAAAATATAAGAATTCATATATAATTAGAATAAAAAATTCTAAATTAGTTATATTAATGAAAGAAAAATTAATTATAGATAATGTTAATTAGAAGAAAAATTAATAATAAAATAATCTAAATAAGTTATATTTATTATAAAAGTTAAATTTTTTTTTAATTTTTAATATAAAATATAAGTAAATACGAGTTATTTGTAATAGTTTAAGTATATAACTAAAAACTATTAACGAATGCAATCCAAGCAAAAACTATATATAATTATATATAATTAATAAATACTAATTCGACAACGGTATAATGCGACATAGGTTGAGAATATGACATCTTTTACTAAATATTTATCTAAAAATTATTAAGAATTTAATCTAAATATTAAATATTACGCATTTAATAATAATCAATGTATATATGAATTAGACACTAGTTGAGAATGTATCTTTTGAATTTTTCAAAGTAATGATTAAATATTGATACAAAAATAAGTTGAGAATACGATATCTTTTAAAAAAAATTATTTAAGTTCAAAAATTCTATAATTATCATAAATATTTTTATATATTTTTTTAATAAATCTCGCTTAACAATTAAACTATTATATATATATAATTATATATGTAGAAAGCTTAATCACTCATCATCCGAAACGTGTCTTGCGCTATCCGGGGCTTTTGATGATTATAAAGTATTGATAGTATATCCACTTTGTTTAATTTCGATGGACACTTAAATCAAGTAATAGCTTTCTTAAGTACAATGATTAAGTTGTCTTAGGTGACAACTCACTCACATAATATAAACGATAAGACAACATTAGAATACAAACCATGAACTAAATAAAAATTTGAAGATTAATGGCCAATGAGGTCCCCGGGGTTTGTGTCTCATGTTTTCTCAACACCAATCAATTCCCTTTTTGACCCTACCCAATTAAATTTGCTCCACTTTATTAAATTCCTAATAGTTGCCACCAAAGAATCTTTGCAAGTTGAAATGATACAATTAGATTGTAACTTCACTAAAGAAGATTTGCAATTATTTAAATAAATCTGGATTTTGAAAGCACTATCAATCATGTATTTGTGAGTCCCACGGACCAATCCGGATCTCCGACAACCTTTTTTTTTTTTTTTTTTAAATTTAATGGTTTAGTACACTAGTATAAGAATATTGGCTTAATTGCGTAATTATCTCTTAACTATAGGGTTTATAACTTCTAAGCAATTTTAGTATTGGTTAATCCTAATTTCATAAGTCGTAGCATGTGCAATTTGAGTTTTATAAGTTCTAATTTTATGTAATTTTGACCCTGAATAGTTGTTTTGATTTTTTTTATAATAGAGTAAGCCTGGAAGGAGAAATAATAATAATAATAATAATAAAATAATTATATTAATAGAAATAATAGTATAGAGGAGGATTGGGTTTCAAATTTGAACTGCAACGTGAATTAGGCATTAAAAATAATTTTGACTTAGATTGGGTCAACCAAATGACGGTTTGACCCGGCCCACATTTTCGCATTGGCCCGACATGCTTGGACGAGGTTTTTAAGAGACACACCCGCGAGAAAAAAAAAATATATATATAATAATCGTGGGTGTGGGTGTGGGTTTGGGTGTACTTACTAAGAAGGGCGAGCACCACAGAAAATTGAGAGCTATAAAAAGTAGTACGTAAGCAGACAGTGCAGGGGTGCAGCACCTGATCAGCTTGGACTATGGACCACTCACTCGTGCACCTTCTTTTATCTATCTATCTATTTATATTTAGGTATTTGACGTGTGCGCTCATTTATCTCTCTGAACATCGATCTTTTCCCTTCAACCACAATCCATCAGATTCATTTATTTATTTTACATTTACATATCAAACACGCACTGTTTTGAGTTATGTGCTAATACTTATGTTTTAACCTAATCTGAAATGATTTTGAGTTGTCTTCTTTCGTTCTTTCTCCCTTGATGACTATAAATTTGTAGTACACTTTTTTGAAAAACAAAACAATATAAATTTATTATGCCTCTTATTGATATTGTGGGCCTGTCATATTTATTTATGCCTCTTTGATACAGTTATATCATAAATGACTTATTTATACTCCGTTCACTTCACCCAGAACAAAATACACAAACAAAGTAATTAATTTGAGGCACAAATGAAACTTAAACTTATATATACCGGTACTCATAAATTGTCGTAAAAGTTACAATTAGAATATGACATATCTGTTTCTCCCAATATATATATATATATATATATATATATATATATATATATATATATATATATATATATACTTAAAGGAGGAGAAAAACAATATTGTAACACCACATACAATATTTTAGTATATTACAACGACAATATTATTATTACAGATGAATGAACAATTGGCAGGACATTTGTCGTGATTATTTAAAAACAATAAATTGAAATTGAAAAATAAAAATTATTTCAAACCCTTAACCTATTGCGTGATGGATACTTACACATTGTTTGTTTGTGTGTGTATATATATATATATTATCTATTTAAGATTTATGTTATATTCTTTTTTTTTTTACTAAATTTATGCTCTTCCATTCTAAATAAATAACGTTTTATATTTTTAATTTTATTGCTAATTATTTGTATTTTTGACATATTTTACCTATTATTTCAAATTTTATGTCAATCCCACAACTAAATTTCAAAAACCTCTTTTTCCCCAACCTTTAATTCTCAATAGTAGGAGAAGATGGAATACAACTAAAAGAGATGTGGTCCAAAATTTTAGAAATAAGGGAAGACAAAGTAATTAATTAAATGGTATATTTTTCAGTCTATAGTGGTTCTCAATTATATCCACAAAGTCTAAATGACTTTTATTTAGCACTGGAGTGAGAACTAAATACTATAAGAAGAAATATATCATCTAATTGTACTTATCAAATCTCATCATTTTTTGTTCGATGTAGATGAGACATAAATAGTTGTGCACATATCATTTTCGTATATTTAACATGACTTATATATCTATATAAGCATAATATTGCCATCCTTAAAGATGATTACTTATAGCAACAACATTAAATTTATTGCCACGACTATAAAAATGTTAATATTACAGTTGACCTATACGCACACCCATTTGATATCATTACTTTAAATTATACTTATTGGCATGAATATTTATCGTTGCAATTTTATCGTTCTTAGCAATAAGCTCGTTTACTGTAACACCAGACCAAAACGGCAAAAGGAGCTTTTGGTAATATTAAAAGTGCAAGAAAATCTTCTATTGGTACCAAAAATAAATTATGGGACCAAATATATGTAATTTTATCAATTTATGCACCCAAATGCTAAGTACCAGTAGTACATATTTCTAGTGATATTAATGGAAATCCTTTTTATTTAATTAAAAAAAAAAGTGATGTATACCTCGTAATTCGAAACTCCTTTCCTATTGAGGAAAGAGAGTCCGGTAAACAAATTCTGGATAAAGAAAAAGGAAAGCTATTTAAAAGTAATTCGTACCCTCGAGCCCCGATTGTTAATTCCGTTTCGTTCGAAGAAAGGATCAACTTGTTGGACAAACTTCAAAACTTTAATAAAATAAATTTATAAAAAAGAAAATAGCAATAGTGTTATTACTGTTAATTAGCTGTTTGTAGTCGCAAGTAAGAACAAAAGGAATAAGCAGAGACAGAGCTATCTCCAAAATTTAATGAAAGCATAATAAATTAGCACCAATCTTGTTTCTCAGCAATGTCAAGAATTTAAAGGGATCAGCTTTATATATTAATAATAATAATAATAATAATAATATTATTTTCAGAATTGAGAATACAAATACCTCTGTCTGTGTGCCAGTATATGTATGTGAGAGAAAAATAGTTTCTATGACGTGGGTTTTGATCAGTAAGTACTGGTCGAGAGAAAAATTTTTTGAAGGAAAAGACACTATCCCTATTACTGTAGAAGCGAAAGCAAGAATGGGTGTGCACCATTCTATTGATCCTGATATGATTTTTTTTTTTTTTAAATTTCACTTTACATAGATATGTTACTGTATCCAGGGTTAAATAAAAAAGGTACTCCTAAATATTTCCCTAATTATAAAGAACCGTCAATGGGTGTTTATTTTTGGGTACGTTACGTGAACTTTAAAGAGTGTTTGCCGATTTGGTACCCTAATTATGTGATTAACCTGCTCAATACCCAAATTATATATTTTGTTTTATAAGTTGTTATTTGGTTCAATCCGGCGGTGGAATGTTCCGTCGGGATCCTTCACGTGATAGGCATGTGGTCGGTGTAGGGTTTCCAATTATGAAATTAGGGTAACTTCTATTGAGAAATCTAGAAATCGTAGCATTTTGTATTAGCTCATATTTGATCGACCCGTGTTTGGAAATATCTTATTTTGTAAAATTCATTTTTTTCTTATGAACTCGCTTGTTTTAGGGCCTATTCTTAAATATAAATAAATCTTGGTTTTTCTTGTTTTTTATAAGTCTATTAACATCTATAAGTTATCGGAAAAGATTGCAGTATATTCACATTTATATTGATAGATTAAAATTTTTTTAAACAAAATTATTAATTAATGAGAGTATAAGTATCATACATTGGTAGTACTGTAAAACTTTCCTAAGTTATTAGTTTAATTTTCTTTTATCAACTCAACTAACAGACTTTTATTTATAAAAATCTCTCTAGAGAAATATTGTCCCAACATGTTAAAAATTATACAACAATAATTTGTTCTCATTTTTTTGTCATGAAACGGTTAAATCACTATTTTAATTACTTATAATGAACTATCATTATTATATCATTCTCATTCTAAAAACATATTATACCATCAAAAGGGGTGAGATTTCACATAGCTTGTCTTGCATATACATCATTTCACTCGATCATTTACTATTTAAGGTAATAAATTATAACATCAAGTATTATCACCACATCTTTATCTTATATAATTTTAATTATTATAATCACTCTCGATAGTAATTCTCACAACAACGCCAGCTGATTACGAGCAGACTTATTGACACTAGTTATCTGATTTGGAAGATGCAAGTTTTGGTTGTCGTAAAAGGCTATGGCCTTGAAGGTTACCTCTCCGGCGATATCACGTCGCCTTCCCCTCTTTCAGACAACACATCCGACAGTGCACCAGGCATAAACTCGGCCTATACTAACTGGATCCGTCAAGAAAAGCTCCTTATGTCTAGGCTCTTGTCTTCTCTATGTGAGAATATCCTCATCACAACATTTAGACTTAGCACCTCCAATGATGTCTGGACAGCCTCAACAACAGTTTTGCTAGTCAAAATGGTGCAAGAATCATGTAGTATAAATTGCAACTACGAACCCTGAAGAAAGTTACTCAATGTATGAGAGATAACTTGAGCAAGGTCAAGTCTTTTTGCGATTTACTGGCTGCTTAGGGCAAATGTTTGATGACTCAAAACAGATCGTGTATGTTTTATCTGGTCTAGGTTCTGATTCTAACTCTGTTCTTGTCACTCTCACATCTGGGCTAGAACATTTTGCTCTAAACCATGCTTATTTTATGCTTCTTAATTTTGAGAGTGAACTTTAGAGCAATGAGAACCAATGGCTCTCAATTTTCAAATTTGGATAGCAATCAGTTTTCAGTCAGTTATGCCTCTCACAATCAGAATAGGAGATGTGGTTATGGTAAAGGTGGTTATCATAATTCAACTAGAGGAGGAATTAGAAACTCACCTTCAAATGCTAGAGGAGGAGGCAGAACCTATGGCAGAGGTGGTACTACTAGAGGCAAAGGAGGAAGGTCTAACAAGCCAAGGTTTCAGATACGCCACTATAACAATCACACAGCTGGAAAATATTACTACAGGTCTAATCTTAATTTTGTTCCTAACGCCTATGTCAACCAGTCAGTTGGAAATATCTACTTTGCTTCTATTAATGTTATTGATACAGCCAATTCAGATGCAGATTCAGATTCTCATTGGTATCCCAATTCAATAGAAACCAACCATGTTACTTATGATCTCTCTAAACTGAACTTAGCTGCAGAATATCAAGGCAATGAAAGGGTTCAAGTTGGCAATAGAACAGGTCTGACAATTTCTCATTGTTGTAATTATTTTGTTAAAACACCTGTCATCTCCACACATCCTTCTGAAAAACTTGTAACATGTTCCTAGTATAACTAAAACCAGATTAGTGTCTCTCAATTTGCTAAGGATAACAACGAGTTCTTTGAGATTCATCCTAGTTTTGTTTTGCGGAGAACCAGGAAACATGAATGACTCTTCTCAAAGGGAATCTAAGAAATGGTCTATACAACTTCAACATCACCACCACTAACACAACCATCTATTGCCTACACTATCCATCATCCTTATCCAGTTGTCTTCAATTCAACTAATGTTTTGTCTAGTGTAGTTAGAAATAAATGTGGCCTTGTGACTTGGCACAATAGGCTATGTCATTCTACTTTTGACATTGTAAGGAAAGCCTTAAGATGTTGTAACATCTCTTTTGATGATAATAATAAGGATTTAATTTGCTCAGCTTGCATGAAATCTAAGTTTCACAAATTAACTTTTCATGTTTCTGTTCAGAAAACTCTTGCTCCATTTGAGTTAATACATAGTAATTTAGGGGACCTAGTCCTATAAGATCTTTTCATGGTTATTACTATTATGTTTCCTTCATTGATCATGCCACTAGATTTACTTGGCTATATCACTTGAGAAAGAAATCTGACACACATGCCTTTTCTCATCTCAACAAACATGTCAAAACTCAGTTTAATGCTAAAATCAAAAAAATTCAAAGTGATGGAGGGGGTGGATTTCAATCTCTTAGCAAACTTCTTGCTGATGATGGAATTTATCATAGATTTTCTTGTCCTTATACACCTGAAAATAATGGTTTAGTAGAAAATAAACAGGTGCTTCTTGTAGAAGTCATTGTTAGCTCATTCTAACCTTTCTCCTAACCTTTAGGATGATACTTTTATTCCCTCTTGCTTCTTGATTAACAGAGTTCCTTCCAAGGTGTTATATTACATGACTCCTTTTGAAGCTTTTATGGCCAATAGCCTTATTAATATCATCTTAGGACCTTTCCATGTCTTTGTTATTCTCTTCTCATTATAACAAACATAAGCTTTAGTTCAGAAGTGGTTCTAGCACTTTATTGGGATACAACCTTCATCACAAAGGCTACGATGTCATGTTCCCCCACTAAGAAGATTATCATCTCTAGACATGTAGTGTTTGATAAATCTCAGTTACCACACAAAAAGATCAATCTCCAGTCATCTACTACTTCTGATCATCATGAAAATCCTGCGCCAGTCATCCCCATACCATTCGTTTTGCCTTAAACATCTCCAGAACCAAATTCCACCTCCACAACTCTTACCTTTATCCTATCATCTCACTCATCAAACACACATAAAGCTAGCTCCTTATCACATTCACGGATCTCCATCACCGAATCTGTGCCAAATGGACATATAATAGTAGAATTACCTATTGAGAGTACAATTGTGCATAACTTCGATGATAATGTGGTTTCTATTAATGATGATGTGAGTGAAGGTGTTGAGGATATTCATCCTACGCAGATAAGATCTAAATCTAGTATTTACAAGACTAAGGAACTTTCTAGTAATTTCAGTGATCAGGAAGAACCCACACATTACTAGAATGCCCTACAAGCCCATAACAGGCAACAAGTTATGCAAAATGAACATATGGCCTTGCTAAAGAACAACACTTATTTCACTCATATTCGAGGATTTGAGTTTAATGAAACATATAGTCCAGTAGTGAGTCCTATTACAGTCACGCTTATATTGTCTTTGCCTTGTCAAATTCTTGGCATATTAACCAGCTAGATGTAGACAATGCATTATTAAATGGTGAATTAAGTACAACTCTATTCATGACACATTCTCTAGGTTTTCAGATTACAGGACAGGAGAATATAGTCTGCAAATTGCCCAAATCCATCTATGGCCTTAAACAGGCTTCTAGAGCTTGGTTTGATAAGTTTGATCTACTTCTATTGGGTTTGCTTCATCAAAGGCTGATCCCTCATTGTTCTATAAAGGAAAAATTGCTTTTTTTAGTCCATTATATTGTCCGCTTTCCAAAAAAAGACCATGATATTGTCCAGTATCAAAACACCTATACTAAGTTGGTAAAATTATCAAAAAAAGTACAAAATTACCACAATCGGGCTTTTTTTGCTGACGTGGCGTGATTCAATATTTTCTTATCATTTTTCTTTAATTTCAAACATTAATTGAAGAAAAAAAACCTGAAAAAAAAAAATTATCTTCGTCCATTATATTGGCCACATTTCAAGAAAAAGTACGTGACATTGGCCATCGTCAAACCACGTCCACTAAGTTGACCAATTGATAAAAAATATTCAAAAAATATTTGGTCGAGATTTTTGCTGATGTAACGTGGTGCTAACTTTTAATTTATTATGAGCCCAAACGATGGATATTTCCTTACCATTTTTCCTATATTTATAAACATTACAATTATGTTTTGCCCTCCCTTTTCTTTTCCATTTTTCTTTTATATTTTTTCTTTAATCTAATTAATAAGATTTGAATCAATAAAGAGTTATTAAAAGTCTGATATAAATATAAAAACATAAAATAAATATTAAGAAATTATAAAACAAATATAGAAATTTATATTAGAAAATGATTGTTAATAATAAAAAATAGCTAATACAATTAGATATAAATATAAAGTCATAAAATAAATTAAAAAAAACATAATACACATATTAAATTTTATATGAATAAAATAAGATTTTTTTTTCAAATATAAATATCTATATTTTTAATAAATTTCCTAAATTAATTTTATATTTGTATATTTATTGCTAATTTTATTGAATTTTTATTAATTAAAATATTATTAATAATAAAAAATTATAAAAAATTTTATATTTATTTTATAATTTTGTAAGATCTACTTTATATTTTTAAATTTATCACAATTTTTTTTAATTTGTTATTTAATAAAATATATTAATTTGACTCAAGAAAAAAGAATGAACGGAAAATAGGATTTTGTCTTCAATTTAATGTTTGGTATTTAATAGAAATATAAGAAAATATAGAATATCTCCACGTCAGAAAAATGCCACGATCAAGCCTTTTTGGACATTTTTTGATGAATTGACCAACTTAGTAGATGTGGTTTGATAATGACCAATATCACGTACTTTTTCTGGAATGTGGCCAATATAATAGACTAAAATGAATTTTTTCTCAGTTTTTTTATCTTCAATTAATGTTTAAAATAAAAAAAAATGATAAGAAAATATTGAATCACGCCACGCCAGCAAAAAAGCCAGATCGGTATAATTTTGTTTTTTTTTTTTTATAATTTTACCATCTTAGTGTAGGTGTTTTGATACTTGACAATATCATGGTCTTTTTTTTTTTTTTAAATGGACAATATAATGAACTACAAAAACAAATTCTCCTTCTATAAACACACTTCTCAAGGCTGAATTTTCATTCTTATGTATATTGATGACATGATTCTCACTGGCAGTGATACCAAGGGCATCATATATACCACCATTTCTCAATTCAACACTCGCTTTTATCTCAAAGACTTGGGAAAGTTGAATTATTTCCTTGGTATTGACATCATACACACTTCTAATGGCCTTCTTTTGAGCAAGACAAAGTACATAAAGGATATTTTAGTTAGGGCGGGCATGAAAGGATGCAAAGGCACTTTTATACTATGGTGACTAATCTACTCTATCTAAATTTTGTGGAAATGCATTTCTAGATGACAAGCTTTATAGAGGCATAATTCGAGGTCTTCAATATGTAACCATTAGTAGACTAGATCACGGACTATATAAATCACCAAGTATAAGGCCTCAGGTTAGAGCTTTTTCTGATGCTGATTGGGCAGCTGATCCAGATGACAGAAGATCAACTTCTGGTACTTGTGTGTTATTTGGTGACAACCTGATAGCATGGAGCTCCAAGAAACAACGCTTTGTGTCAACACAGAGGCAACATACAGGTCATTGACTCATGTCACTTGTGATATTATCTGGTCGCATTCTCTTCTTAGAGAATTAAGAATAACTCGATAATATCAGGATAGATAATCAGAGTGTTGTTTCTTTGGCCAACAATCCCATTTTTCACCCTCGAACCAGACATTTAGAGGTAGATGTTCATTTCATAAGAGATAAAGTAAGGGACAAAACTGTGCTTTTATACATGAGCCTAAGTGGGATCAAATTGCAGATGTATTCACAAAACCTTTATCAAAACAGTTCTTCATCAGACTTAGAAACAAACTTAATGCTTGGTTTAAATCCGCATTTGAACTGAGGGGGTGTGAAAGCAAGAATGTTCGTACGGTTAGTGTAAGCATGGCGCAAGGAGCAGGGAAGCTTACCTCAACATGGTGTCACGACGATGTCAGCATGACAACTGTGAATATGTTAATTGTTTTTTCCCTAAGAATAGTCGGTCTAATTGTATAACAATTTTTCTACTATTAAAAAGATTCACATTATATTATGATCTTATCAGCTTTTATTAATATATTTTTAATTTAATTTGGTATTCTAACGGTAATTGTAAAATTCAATTACAAAATATTCTTTAGGGGTAATTATTTTTTGCCCCCAGACTATTTCAATTTTTACAGTTTACCATGCGAACTTTTTTTTTCGACAAACCTCCATCTGAACTATGCGCGAATTGCATTTTACTCCCTACACCACTTTTTTTTTGTCGTTTTGTAATCAAAACCGGATGATGTGGCACAACCCGATTGCGCCACGTCGGCCGGTTGTGATCACAAAACCACAAAAAAAAGTGGTGTATGGAGTAAAATTCAATTCGCGCATAGTTTAGATGTCGGATTGTTGAAAAAAAAAAGTTCGTATGCTAAACTGTAAAAATCGAAATAGTTTGGGGGTAAAAAGTTTTTTCTCTCTCATCTTTATTGGTAAATTGTAAATCTTGTGTAGTGCAAATGGTCGAACGATAACACCCTAAATCTTCTCACCATCTACCTTTATTATATGTAAAAATAGTCAAATACGGCACGATGAAATTGAGCATTGTGAACATTTACATATCATGTGAGAATGTACAATTTCTTTATCTTTAATAATCTTGTGTGTATTAAGTAAAGGAAGCCTTTACAATTATTTTATTGAATCCCTCAAATTATCCTCTTTTATTATTCGCCCCAAAACTTGTATAATCTTATACGTTGCATCAATAATATACGTCCCCAAACCCTACAGAATATAGACAGATGCGTACACAATAGTGAGAGAGAGATTACATTGATGAAATGTTGGGTCCATTGTCCTCTTCATGAATAATTGAAAACCCTTTTGCCCTCTCTATTCATTGTTGTAGTATAACAACACGATCCGGGTCTACCGCTTTATTTCTCTCTCTCTCTCTCTCTCTAGAAACGCTCACTGTGTGTTTTGTACGTGCTTTTTTCTTTCTGAAAATGGAAGACCAGTACGGAATGGCAGATCTAAGGCAGTACAACGGCGGCGGCCGGCCTTTCTTCCCGCCGCCGGTATTCCCGCCGACCCACCGGAGTTTGGCCGCGGATAACCACCTCTACTACATGCTCAACTTTAGCTCCAATAATTCTGCTGCTGCTGCGCCTCCGGCGATGCCCCCTGCAAACACCGGCGGCGGCCTGAGCGGGTTCATGGCGGAGGCTGGCGGCGGCGGGGACGGTGGTGCGGGGCGGTGGCCGAGGCAAGAGACGCTTACGCTTCTTGAGATCAGATCAAAGCTTGATCCTAAATTTAAGGAGGCCAATCAGAAGGGTCCTTTGTGGGATGAGGTCTCCAGGTTTGTTACATGTTTTTCTACAGTTAACCTAATTTCTAGGCTCAAACCAGTATATATGTAATTAGATTTTGTAGTTTTTTTTTTTCCTAATAAAAATTAATCCGTGAGAAAAAAACAAACTATAAGCACTTGAAAAGATTCAGTACACACGTCAAGTTAAAACCGCTGATTTTTATAAAGCCTCTTGGTCTAGCAAGTGTAATTAAATCTTCTTGTTATACGTCCATGCCAAAAAAATAATAATGATAATTAATCAGGTCGGTTACTTCCAATTTCATTTGTCCAGATATAAATGAACAAACGGTTTGTTTATCTCAAAGAGACAATATTATTTAATTTATCAGAAAAGTGGAATAGGAAATTGAAGAAAACCTTTCAGAAGAAATTAAAAAAAACAAAAACAGTTCGATTCTCTTCTTCATTTTCATTTTTAGCAAAAAAATAAAAATAAAAAATATATATTTTTGTCCCTAATTTAATTCAACTCTTGGTATGTGGGCTGCTGCTGTATGCTTAGGTCATTTGTTGTTCTATTTTGTCAATGTTTTCTTATTATAAGAAAAGACAGATTATTCTGACTTGTTAATTTATCTTCGCTTTTGCAAATCTCTGTAAGGTAATCTCACAATCACATCTATTTAAAACCAGTGTCTTAATTTGGACAAACAATTTTCACCACTTTTTTTCCTCTCGAACAAAATAAGGCCAGTTTTATGAGTCATTCTCCTCCTCCTCCTCCTACCTAGTATAAACAAGCTACTTTTATTTATTTATTACTTATATATTTACATCTTACATATATATAATAATCATGAAAAGACGTGAGTAGCAGCACATCTGATATTTCCCAAGTCCTGTGGAACTTTTGAAAAGTCATAGTCTAAAATGGATTTTGTCTACCCTAAAGAATCTAAAATATCGTTTGAGTTTGCCCATACTTAGCAAATGATCATTATCACATGAATCTTTTGGACAGATTATTTAATTTTTATTTTTATTTTATACTAGGGTTGATAATTATAAAATAATTAATTAAATCCCTTAATTCCAATATTTATTTATTTATTTTTCTTTAAAGCTAATATCTTATCTTTTTCATTTTTTTAATAATATCAGGATAATGTCCGAAGAATATGGATATCACAGGAGCGGCAAAAAATGCAGAGAGAAATTTGAGAATTTGTACAAATATTACAAAAAGACCAAAGGCGGCAAAGCCGGCCGGCAAGACGGCAAACATTACAGGTTTTTCAGACAACTTGAAGCTCTCTACGGTGACCAAACCAATAACAATAATATTAACTCATCAGCTTCCGTTTCAGATCAAACCCATAATTTTGTTGTTGGCTCCAATTTTCAGTACGAATATTTTCCCAAGAACACGAATATTAACTCATTAGCCAATAATAATAATAATAATAACAATAATCAAGAATCCTACTCCAGCCTCATCAGCATCTCAAACTCTTCCGATTTCGGCACATTTATTTCATCAGACGACGATAGTGAGCTAAATGTGAACATACTCGACGCCAACGATCCGAAAAGGAAGAAAAAAGCCGGGAAAAAGGGTTTGAAAGCCAAGATTAAAGACACAATCGACTCGCAGATGAGGAAAATGGTGGAGAAACAAGAGGCGTGGATGGAGAAAATGATGAAGACAATCGAGGGAAACGAGCAAGAGAGGATCTCAAGAGAGGAGCAATGGAGGAAACAAGATGCCGAACGAATTGAGAGGGAGCAAAAGATGTGGGCCGGTGAAAAGGCCTGGATCGAGGCCCGCGACGCGGCCTTAATGGAAGCTTTCGGAAAATTGATCACGGGGAAAGAAATGAGTGTTGTTGATTCGGCGCCACGAGAGGAGTTGATAATCCGAGATGATGATGGGATGTGCAAAGAGCATTGGGATTGTGTGAGTGATTATTTAATCAAGAAAAGGAAGGAGAGTTCAAGAGTTATCGGTGCAACGTATGATGAGTCGTATAATGGGAATATTGATAGTTGCTTTAGGTACTTTCATGGGGGAGATGGCTATGGAAGAATAATGAATTGAAATTCGGGTTTTGGAAGAATGTTATAAGATGGAGAGAATTGTATATTATTTCGTTTTGATTTGGGAAATAACGTGGGAGCGATTGAGGAGGATATTTATTATAGTTACTTGACGTCGATGTCAGTGTTCTAAAAAAGCGTTAGGCAGACTGCGACGAAATCGGGATATTTGAAAGAGTGCATGTGGTGCATTTGGATTTGAAAAGGTTGAAGTTGAAGAAGAGGTGTTGATTGAGTGTGGTGTTCCTATGTTAATTGCTTTCTAGGTGTGTTTGTTATATATGATGGCAAGTGCCCGGCCCCTTTGTGCGCATGTAATTAATTAATAACTTGTAAACCTAATGGACATGACTTTTGTATTTTCAGTTAATTTGCTTTGTTTGTGGAAAATAATAAACCTTTGTGATGGATTGCCAGAGTTATGGGAGAAATTGATTGCTTCAGAGATGATTGTACATGCATTGTATGTATCATTTGACGACTCTTGTATTATTGATAACATTGATAACATCTATTCTTCTTCTTCTTGTTGTTGTTTTTATTCTTATTTTCCTTTCGTTCTTTCCGTTTCCTTTTTCCGATGAGAAGTAGGAGAGAGGGCTTTCGTTTATATAATTATCAGAAATAATATCATGTTCACATCTTCATTTTACTCAGTTTATGATACTTGACTGGATGCTTTTATTAGAAAATAATGCATGCAGATTGATTATAGGTTTTTCTTCTAGCTTTTGCCTGAATGTAGCAAACGTTATTGCACACAAAGGATATCCTTTATATTAATACATGTATTTTTCTTTTTTTTTTTAATTTAGAAAGGGTTTTCATACATATGCTATGTAAATATTTGTAATAATGAAAATAACACTCCCTCCATTTTCAATTATATAGAAAGATAATTGGTATTATAAGTATATGTATCAATGATTATAATATAATTTTATTTATAAAAATTAAAATTGTGAAATAATAAATGAGGGAGTAAAATTTATAAAGTAAACATTTTATTTTTATTGAGAAAGCAAAAGTAAGATTAATTCTTTTTTTAAAAATATAAATGTGAGAGATAATAGGATAGATGGAATATTTCTTGATTTGCCTAGTAAAACAATCAATAAAATAAAATTAAATATAAAAAGTAGGTTATATATTTGTGACATATTAAAAAGGAACAAGGGACTATTATATTTGAAATCCATGAGAGTATAAAGTTGTATGCACAAAGATCTGAACTTGTAAACTTCATTACTAGGGTTGTCAAATTGTTACAAGTCTTAGAAGATCAAATTTACAGAATTTATGGCTCTTCTGACTGGGCACAAGACTTTATTTTCAAGGGGACACGCATTACTTATTCTCAGCAGTTTAGCCTTTGTGAGGCTCTGCTGAAAAAGCTCATTGCATTGTATATGACAATATTGTGAAAAGAACTATTATTAATGCTTAATTGTCTTTAATTAATTAAAACAATGCAATTCTTATTAACTAAATCGGACAACTAAATTTAATTTTTTTTTTCCTCCAACAAACGTAAATTTAAGATTTAAAGAAATTTTAGGGTCCAAATCCAACTAGATTAATTCATAATCGATGTGACAATTCATGATACAACAAAACGAAGTAAAATTTGTCACTTAATTTGAAAATGGAACATACCCAAAACTGATCGAACTGATTTACAATCATATTTGCCCACTGCAATACTCAAAACCGGACCCGCCCGTCCATTCACGGGTCGGGCGGGGCGGGTCGACCCGTTATATTCATTTTTTATTATTTTTGTTAATTTAAAATTAATCTAATATATAATAACAAATATATTATTGTAAAAATTAAATATAAGATGAAAAATTAATTAAAACAATACTAAATTTAAATTTTTTTAATAACTCATATAAAAAAATATTTAAAACATATATAAAATATATTTAAAAAATAGAAATGTATAGCGGGGCGGGCCGGGGCGGGTACCCGCGGGGCGGATAAGGTACCCGACCGCGCCCGCCCGGGCCACGGGCGGGCCGCCCCAAACGGCACGGGTCGGGTCGGGCCAGGCGGGGCGGGCCGGGATTGCCATCCCTAGCGAACGCCACTCCGACGGGCGTCCCGGGTAAATTAAATAAAAATAAAAAATTCGGCCTTTAAATGAAACCCAATCCCTCACGCCCACTTTCTCCTCTCCTCTTCCTCTCTTTCCAGTTTTCTACAATTAAACTATTAAGTATCATACGTTGACTTTCTCCCTTTTCTGGAGAGATGGAAAAAGCCAACAAAGAAGAATTGTGTACGAGGGGCGAAGCATATTTAAATACATGAATTGGTTTATAAATAATGTCCTACTACTATTTTAATTGAGAATTGACTCCATCAATAAACTCCCTAGAGTTCTCCTGAGATATTCGTGAGAATTGACTTCATCAATAAACTCCCTAGAGTTCTCCATGAGATATTCCAGCAAGATATACTTTAGATAGAGAAGATTTCTAAGAAATATGTGGAAGCTTCACCTTCAACTTCTGAACCCCGCCCTTCGCATCCTGCTGCGTATCCGCCTTCGTAACCGCCCTCACAACCTTCAACCCAGATTTCGACGCAGGATTCGCCACTCCGACTGGCGTCCCGCTCTCCAACTTTTTTTTTTTTTTTCAATTTTGACCCGGGACGCCAGTCGGAGTGGCGTCCCGCTCTCCATA
>BMAC01000162.1:776800-796794 GCA_014905375.1 Phtheirospermum japonicum
AAAAAAAAAAAAAAAAAAAAAGACAAAGTCTGATGAAAAAGGAGTAGTAGTATCAAGTAGTCATATCTGCTGTGTTTCCTTTTTTTTGTTTTTAATTCTGCCCCGAATTTTTTTTTTTAAAATTTAGTTCGAGACGCCACCCTAATTGGCGTTCCGAAATTCTCCCAAAAGCGAGACACCACTCAGAGTGGCGTCCCGACCTAGTTTTTTAATTTTTTTTTATGTAATAATTTTTCAATTTTGAAAAAAAAATACAATATTTATTTAATAAACCCCATTTCTTGTCAGCTTTCATTTTTTTGGTAGATAATTATTGTTATTTTTTACTTTCTAATAAAAAGTAAATATTACTTTACAGTTTTTATTCTTACGTTTATTATTTCAAACTTTTTGTTGGAAATTTATTTTTGATAATAATTCCTATTTTGTTTGTTTGCTTTTTCTGAATACAAAATAAATTAGGACTTTAAATTGTGTTTAAAACTTTATTTAGTTTCCTAAATTATGTTTAGAATGTGTTTTACTTGTTTACAAAGTTTAGAATTTTAGAATTGTCTATTTAAGACAAGAGAAAACAAAGACTTGGATATACTTTTAGAGACGCACGGAATTGAGGAAAAAAAAGGACACATACAGCAAGGGAGAACACAAGCAAAATAACTACTTGAAGCGACTGTCCGAGATCAAGAAAGTTTTCAAAGTTGCGTGACCAACGGAGAAGATCATCATTCACGGCGACAAGTATTTTAGTATCACATGTTTGATACTATAGTTTTCATATATTACTTCTTATCTTTTTTTATTGATTTTGAACAAAGAAAGTAATATAGTTTTTGAGTTTGTACACCCAAGTTCACAAGTACTTTTACTTGTGAACTGAATTTAAATTGCTGTGTTCTTGATTTATTTTTCCGCTGCTTATTTTAGTTAAACTCTGGTTGGTGTTAGTTTCAATGTTGGTTAACACTGAAAGCAACATCATCTACTGATACTTATTTTCAAAACCATAGACCTACAAATTTGCAATTGATATCTAGAGCGGGTTACTTAACTTACTAAATACTGATCCTTATTTTGTTAAGTGCTATGGATGCTCAAGGCAATCCAAGGCCTCCGATTCTCAATGGAGAGAGCTACTCTCTCTGGAAACAGAGGATGCGGTGGCACATAAAGAATATCGACGAACGTGCGTGGAGAACCGTTCTTGTTGGATGGAAAAAACCACGTGTTACTGATGGTGAGGGTGACACTGTCGTCAAGAAAGAAATAGATTAGACTCATGAGGAAGTAGCTGCTTCAAACTAGAATTCCAAGTGCATCAACACCCTCTGTGGATATGTTGACTCAAGTTACTACAGAGTTATCAAAAAGTGTGAATCAGCAAAGGATGCGTGGGACGCATTACAAAGGGTGTGTGAAGGGACCCAGAGCGTGAAGAGATCAAGATTGAGAATGCTGACATCTACCTTCGAGGCAACGAGGATGGATGAAAAGGAGTCCATCATGGACTACGCCATGAGACTCTCAGATATTGCAAACGAGTGCGGAGAGCTTGGTGAACAAGTAACAAACTCACGCCTTGTGGGAAAACTACTAAGATCCATCACAAAGAAATTCAGTATTAAGGTGGTTGCCATAGAAGAATCCAAGACACTGATGACCTAGAGTTCAACGCTTTAGTTGGCTTTCTCAAGACATTTGAGATGGAACATCTTGGTTCCAAATCTAAAGATAAGAATGTTGCTCTCTCCTATGATGTTAACTCCGATAACGAGGATGAAGATGATGAGGATTTTGATTTGAAGGGTTTCCAAAAAGGATAGAAACCACCACTCTTGAGGAAGAAGAAGTATCTTACGTAACTCAACGTTTTAATAACTTCTTAAAGAAGAAAAATAATATTGGAGGATCAAGCACAAAGACCAAGCCACAAGTGCCAACACCAAAGTTCTCTGGGTGCACTCTCTCGAGATCCCAGTCTCCGCCTTCAGTTTCCAGTGCATCCAGCTCCCTAAAGCCACTCAAGGAAGTTCAATGGCATGAATGAAAAGGTTGAGGACACTATAAAAATGAGTGTGCTAACAGTCTCAGGAAAAAGAGCATGATTGCTACAGAGTACACTAAAGATGTCAATGATTCTGACTCACCCGAACCTGTTCCAGCCTTATTTTCTAATGTTGTGTGGGACGACGACATCCATGTTGGTAACACCGAAACCAACATCGTGTGCCTGAATGCAGAGGTTGGTGATTATCTTGACGAGTACGAGAAGCTGAGAATTGAGCATAAGCAATTGTTTGTCAGTTGGGGAAAACAGGTACTCAGAGTCAAGGATCTCGTGATGGAGGTGGACAAGCTGACCAAGGAAAAGAATGATCAATTTGATATAATTGTCCGATTGGAGTGGTCACTCACCAAAAAGGATGCTGAGTTAGAACGAGTGAAAGGCAACAACGGCAAGGCAAAGCTCGATGAAATCCTGTATATGAGTTTTCTAGAAACCTCGAAACATGGAATTGGGTACAAACCAAATCAGACGACACCAGCATCAAACCAAGAACAGAAACCGACCAAACGCCACAAGAAGAGAAGGAGACAGTATGTGTGTCATCACTGTGGTGAACCAGGTCACATTCGACCTTTCTGCTGGAAGATTATTGGCGAGAAAAGGCATTTTCAGAGGACTAAGGTGTCTGCAGAATCCCATGTTGGTTTCCATGTTACCAACATCAAAACCAACACCAGGTTCAAACAGGTCTGGGTCAGAAAGAATGAGATCAAATGCAATATGATCTATACATCCCTGAAATTCCACATCCCAGGAGCCTGGTACTTCGACAGTGGATGCTCCAAGCACATGACCGGATCAGAAGACCTGCTTTTCAATATCTTCGGATTTCAAGGAGGAAAGGTAAAATATGGTGGAGGAGCAAATGGCCAGATCATCGGTCAAGGAACTCTTCATGTTCTAGGAATTGTAAAGCTAGAGAATGATTTGTTGGTAGAAGGTCTTACTGCAAATTTGATAAGCATAATCCAACTCTGCGATAGTGGGTTCAATGTTAAGTTCAATCGTGAAAAATATGAAGTCTATGAGGATAATGGAGCATGTATCCTCACTGGTCAGAGAACATCTGATAACTGCTACCAAATCAATGAGGATGTATTTTGCAAACTGTCCCAATTGAGTGATGCTGAGGTGTGGCATCAAAAACTCGGGCATGTCAACTACAAGATGCTGGACAGATTAGCCAAACAAGAAGCTGTGAATGGGCTTCCTAAGCTCAACACCAAGACCATCCCTGTTTGCGAGGCATGCCAGAAAGGGAAGCAAGTTAGGGTGCCACATCCAACAGTACAAAGTCTCACAACATCATATTGTTTCGAACTCCTTTATATGAACCTTATGGGACCACTTGAAGTCGAGAGCCTTGGTGGTAAAAGGTATGTTCTTGTGATTGTAGATGATTTTTCCCGCTTTATTTGGGTAGAATTTAAAAAAGAAAAATTTGAGGCTTTCGAAGTATTTAAAAAACTTGCAAAGAGATTGTGTGTGAGATTTAGTGTAAATATTGGTAGGATTAGAACTAATCATGGAAAAGAATTTGAGAATGCATCATTTTCAAACTACTGTTCAAAAGAAGGTATAAGTCATGAGTTTTCATCACCAATCACTCCCCAACAAAATGGCATAGTTGAACGAAGAAATAAGTCTCTTGCTAAGATGACTCGGACTATGCTCATTTCAAATGGCATTGCAAAATATTTTTGGGCTGAAGCCATGAGTACTGCATGTCATATAATAAATAGGGTATACTTTAGACCAGGTTCCTGTGTCACTCCCTATGAATTGCTATTGGGTAAAAAATCGAACTTGAGTTATTTTAATGTATTTAGTTGTATTTGCTTTGTGCTCAATGATAGAAATCATCTTGCAAAATTGGATTCGAAAAGTGACAAAAGCATCTTCATGGGATATTCC
This sequence comes from Phtheirospermum japonicum, assembly GCA_014905375.1. Taxonomy (NCBI): domain Eukaryota; kingdom Viridiplantae; phylum Streptophyta; class Magnoliopsida; order Lamiales; family Orobanchaceae; genus Phtheirospermum; species Phtheirospermum japonicum. The sequence goes on from BMAC01000162.1 coordinate 780,783, forward strand.
CAAAACAGTCATGCATATAGGTTGTTTAACCTTAGGACACGTAGCATGTTTGAGTCAGTCAATGTCAAGTTCGATGATTTGATGAGTGGTGTTAAACCTACCGAGGATAATGATCGGGTCTATAATCAAAACCCTCAAGATAATGTCACGGTTGATGTAGATGATAGTGCAGGTATTGAAAACGAAGATGCAGGTGCTGAAACTGGAGAAACTAGTGATGTTGGTATCCGTGTTGGTTCCGAGAATACAACATCAAACCCAACATCTACTCAAGCCGCCCCAGAATTGGATTCTAAACCAAAAGAGGAAGATCTAGCTGATCCCATTGACTTACATCAGAGGGATATACCATCAAGAATTCAGAGGAACCATCCCACGGGCCAAATCATTGGAGATTTAGATGAAAGGAGTACAAGAAAGCGTCAGATAAATTTCAAAGAAATAGTTATGTATGTCTGTCTTTCTACTAACTGTTCTAAAATTCGAGAGTCTTTGTACCTTTCCAAAACAGAGCCCAAGCGTGTGGAGGATGCTCTTAAGGATGAATTCTGGGTAAAGGCAATGCAAGAGGAGTTGGATCAATTTGCCATGAATGATGTTTGAGATCTAGTTCCTCGTCCAGAAAACTCACATGTAACAGGAACAAAGTGGATCTTCAAGAACAAAACAGATGAAGCAGGCAACATTGTGAGGAACAAGGCTCGTCTGGTTGCACAAGGGTATACTCAAATTGAACGCATCGATTTTGATGAAACCTTTGCGCCTGTGGCTCGCATTGAATCTGTAAGACTTCTACTTGCTGTTGCTTGTCATATGAAAATATCTCTGCATCAAATGGACTAAAGAGTGCTTTTATTAATGGAGTTTTAAGTGAAGAAGTGTTTGTAGAGCAACCTAAAGGGTTTGTAGATCCCCACAAACCAGATTTTGTGTTAAAATTAAAAAAGACTTTATATGGTTTAAACAAGCTCCTAGAGCTTGGTATGAGAGGTTGACTCAACACTTGCTCTTTTTAAATTGTAGACGAGGGGAGTTGACAAAACCTTATTTCTTCTTATATCAAATAAGCACATCTTGATTGTCCAGATTTATGTAGATGATATTATTTTTGGATCTACTAATGAGCAGATGGTGAAAGATTGTATAACTCGAATGTCTGACACATTTAAGATGAGCATGGAAGGTAATCTCTCTTACTTTATTGGTTTGCAAATTAAACAAATGGATGACGGTATTTTTCTCTCTCAGACCAAATATGCTAAGAATCTCGTTAAGAAATTTGGGTTAGAGAATGAAACGCACAAGAAAACACCATTAGGCAAAATTACGAAACTGTCAAGAGATGATGTTGGTAATGATGTTGATAACACCATGTACAAAAGTATGATAGGAAGTCTTTTATACTTAACAGCTAGTAGGCCAGATATCATGTATAGTGTTTGTCTATGTGCTAGATATCATTCAAATTCTAAAGAGTCACACCTAAAAGCTGTTCAACGGATCATTAGATATATAGCTGGTTCAACATAATTAGGTGTTTGGTATTCTAAAGAAACTGGTACTGAACTTGTGGGTTATACTGATTCGGACTGGGATGGAGATGTTGTTGATAAAAAGAGTACTTGCTTTTTCTTAGGTAATAATCTAATCTCATGGTATATCAAAAAACAAAATTATATTTCTCTTTCTACAGCTGAAGCCGAGTATATTGCAGCTGGATGTGATTGTACACAATTATTGTGGATGAACCAAATGATTGAGGACTACGGTCTATACAGTATAATATTGACTGTGCTTTGTGATAATTCCAGTGACATTGATATCTCAAAAAATCCAATCCAGCATTCTCGAATCAAACACATGACATAAGGTACCACTTTATTCAAAACTTGGTTGAGAGGAAGATAGTTAGTCTTGAGCATATAGGAACAGACAATCAGCTTGCTGACATCTTCACAAAGGCATTAGATTTAGAGACCTTCTCTCGTTTGAAAAGAGATCTCGGTATGTGCATTGTTTAAGTCATGTTGGTTTTTATGTTGTGACACCCTAAACTGACATCAGTCACAACTCTGTATACTTTTGCATGCATTTTTATTTTCCTTTTCATACATTATCTAAATGCATTGAGTCTGGTTGAAAATATAAAAAGGTCATGTGTTGTAATAAAACCGGTGGCAAAAAGACTAACCTCTTCGATTAGGTGATTGTGAAATCTTCCCATAGAAACTGGTTTTCTCCCATATCCAAAAACAAGAGGTGTTAACAACAATTGCTGAAGATATGTTATTTCTCTTCAAATCTCTAAAACGATGAAGAAGATCTGGATTAAAAAGGATCCAATCTTTAAATCTCACCTCATTGAGTGAACTTGACGTTGTCATTAACTTGGGTTAAGGGGTCTGTTTTCATTGACTTCACCAAAAGTAATGTTGTTTATAATGTCATCAGACACGAAAAGCAACACTGGTCGAGTTACTAAAACCATAAAGTGGATGTTTTTAACCTTTTTAGGTCATGATTTTTAGGCATCAATTAGGACATTCATACTTTGAGAAGATGTCTTTTTGCTTTGCGTTCTGTTGCTTGTGTTTGTGTCTTTCTTGAATTCTCTTAATTGTGTTTTGAATCTTGCTAACCAAGTGTTTCAGTGGCATTGTAATCAGACGGTTGGACAGGTAATAAAGAGGTCAATTTAGAGAGTGAAATTTTATCTTGCAAAAGATTAATTCTACTGTGGTGATGGTTTAATTAATTCAGCTCTATTTTCGATTGATTTTGTAGTAGAGTCGTGCAATTTTGATTTCAAAATTAATGAGATAATGGTTAAGTGGATTGGGATCAAGTATCCTACATTAAGGGGGAGTGGCTGTTTGTTTTATGAAGGAAAGAAAATCTGTTTTGGACCTAAAATCTGTTGTTGGGTAAATAAGGATTATTTCTTCTTATTTTTCACTTTTCTCTCTCCTTGGCAACGGTCACTTCTTGGCGTGCTTAAATACCTGATTTTCTTACCGTTTGCCCTACTTTTCCATAACCTCTCTGCAATTAAACTCTCTAACTCTCAAATACTTCACCATCTTTTTTGATTTTGTGTTTGCTCTCGTGTTTTGTTGAATAAATACAGGATGTCGAACCCTTCTTCTTCGTCAAATGTTCCTGAGTTACCAGCAGGCGTGCGCCGGTCCAGCGAGCAGGTCCCTGTGAATTTTACAAAAATTGGTGGCCTGGACATTCGCGCTGAAGTGGATGGTGCTTCTTATACAAACCCACCACCGATTACAACATCTACGATTCCCTCGCCACCGCACGAGTCTTAACATGTTGTACCTGTTCCTGCGCCGCTCGCCGTGGCCCCAGAAACACATATGTTTCTAGGGCAACCGGGAAATGAGATCGTTGTTGATAATCTACCTGATATTTCGTTTGTCGCCGCCACTTTTGGCCGGGTTGGGAACCCAACTTTGAAGAGATCGTGGAGGCTGCACAACATTCCTCCAGGTGTGGTGCCGCCGGCCGTCCCAAAAAAGCCAGGCAGGCTCTAGGCGAAATGTGCCAATCGAGCACATGAACCTTGCCGAGGACGTCACCATGATGACGGACTCTAATGATGAAGAGTATGTGCCTGCTGCCCAGTTGCTGTGCTGGTGACCTCACCTGCCGAAGACGGCAACTCCTCGCTGGAAAGAAACTATCAAGCTGACTGATAAGAAAAATCCCCCGGCGTCCATCAAAGTTTCACCAGGGTCTACTGAAACCGAGTACTCGTCTCCTCATGAGATTTTGGGGGTTTTCACTGAGAGGTGTCAAGTTCCTCCAGGCCGATTGCTGCTACTCCCCCTCCTTCTCCTGTTCGTGAGGCTCAACCCGAGTTTGATCCTGATCTGTTTGAGTACTCCCCTTATTCTTCTTATGATATTCCCATTCGTGACTTCGCGTCTGCGGTGAAGGACGAAAGGAGGAAATCCAAAGCTGCAAAGAAGGTCAATGTTGGTTCTCATTTTGATTCCCCAAAACCAACATCTCCGCAAATCGGTCTACCTCATCCTCCAGTTCTGCCTTTGCTGATACTGCTTCTCCTGATAACATATCGGTCCTATCTGATACCTCTGCGCAATCCCATTCGTCTACTGGCACTCCCTCTCGGACCGTTGAGATAGAAGACATGGAGCCATTTTCTGAGAGATTCTTGACTGCCGAAGCCGAGGAGATTTTTTCTGAGTACCAAACCCGGGGTTTACTTGTTGAGCGTCGAGTTCCTGTTGAGGTTTTTGAGAAGCAAAATTTAATCACTTTCTTTCAGCATAAAGGTATGTACTCCACTGTCTCCACTGCTATGCCTTTTATCCGCGATATAGTCCTAGAATTTTATGCGAATTTGGTACCTTCAATTACTGATCTTAATTCTATGAATTAAGGCAAAGTTTTTGTGCGCGGAAAGGTTTATAATTTTACTCCTGATTTAATTGATGAGCTTTTGGGGACTGAGGTATATCGTGGTGACTCTACTGTGGATGACATGAATGAGGTCATCTTGTTTCTGTCTGGTGGTATGGTGAATACATGGCGTGAGCAGTTGCCGAGCACGTGTCTCTCCTCTCTCTACTCTATTCTACACAAAGTGGCTATTCGTAATTGGGTTCCCTCTTAGAATACTACGTGTGTTATGCAGCCTCAAGCTCAGTTCTTGTATAATCTTGGGAGGGGAATCAAGAAGCATGTGTTCGATATAGTTACTAAGTTTTCCACAACCAAGTCTGCATCATGTTTGTGCTTTCCTTCTCTGATCTTTAGCTTACTTGAAAATCAAGTCTTGAAGTCTACTTCTGTTGATGTGTTTACGGGTGAGGATGAATGGTTCTCTTTGCGAGGCCAACATATATCTGGTGCAAGGGTCATTGATCTTCCTTGGCAGGTGCCCTTTTGGGATGGTGTTGCTAGTGGTGTCGGTTCCAGTATTCCCAACACTAGAACATGGTTATCATTTCTGCTCAGGTTGTTCGCGCGCATGTTGCTTTGATTGACAACCAGGTTACCCAGTTTCAGGCGCTTCGGGGATCCTTCTTGGAGGCCCTTTTGCTTTCAGGCCAAAAAGGGGGAGATGATGGCACATATGATGACGATGCTGCGGTTGAAGTTGATGCTGTTGCTGATGGAGAAGCTGCCGAAGTGTTGGCGAGCTTAGCCCATGAAAAGAGGAGGAAGAAGACCCGTTCCCAGAATAAGGCATTGAGGAAAATGAAGAAGCTGCTGAAGAAGAGAAAGGATTGGGGTGAAGGAACTTCGACATCCCCTCGTTGTTCGAAGAGGGTGTGAAGTCAATAAGTTCCACATTTTCTGCATTGTTAGGTGGTTGAGTGAACAATGTTTGTTTTCATGTTTGTTTTGATGTTGGATTGATGTTTTGATAAACAATGGTTATTTATTTAGGGGGAGTTTTCCAATTCAGGGGGAGTCAGAGTGTTTTAGTTTGAATTTTTTATTGCGTCGTAGTATTTTGTCCAAAAAGGCAAAAGGGGGAGATTGTTGGGAACTTATTCTATGCAATAATTCTTATTTTGTTTGTTTGCCTTTCTTGGGCACAAAATAAATTAGGACTCTAGATTCTGTTTTCTAGATTGTCTCTAGGACTTTATTTAGTTTTCTAGATTATGTTTAGGATTTGTTTTACTTGTTTACCAAGTTTAGGATTCTAGGATTGTCTATTTAAGACAAGAGAAGACAAAGACTTTGATACACTATTAGAGACGCACGGAATTGACGAAAAAAGGCGACACATATAGCAAGGGAAAACACAAGCAAGATAACTACTTGAAGCCACTGTCCGAGATCAAAAAGGTCTTCGAAGTTGCGTGACCAACGGAGAAGATCATCCTTCACGGCGACAAGTATTTTAGTATCACATGTTTGATACTATAGTTTTCATATAACTTCTCATCTTTTTGTATTGATCCTGAACAAAGAAAGTAATATAGTTTTCGGGTTTGTACACCCAAGTTCACAAGTACTTTTACTTGTGAAGTGAATTTAAATTGCTTTGTTCTTGGTTTATTTTTCCGCTGCTTATTTTAGTTAAACTCTGGTTGATGTTAGTTTCAGTGTTGGTTAACACTGAAAGCAACATCATCTATTGATACTTATTTTCAAAACTATAGACCTACAAATCTACACTTTAAATTATTTTAAACAAATAGATATTATAGTTATTTGATACCTATAATTATAACATCAATCATCTTTCTTAAATTCCGTGAAATGGTCAACTGCGACAAATAGAATGGGACGGAGAGAGTAATTTTTTTATAAGCTATTGAGAAAATAGATAGAATATATAAATAAGAGAAAAATCTTTTTTACCTCCTGAACTATGGTCATTTTGACACTTTTCCTCCTAAACTTTTTTTTCATGCAAATTACCTCCTAAACTGTACAAATTTTGCACTTAACCTCCCGAACTCCCATTTTTTGTGGAAATTCTAGTCAGATCTCACTTGTGTGACATGCACGCTAACATATAAGGGGTAAAATTGACTTTCCATCTTCTCATCATGACTCCCGCTCAAAATAATGGCACATGAGCACTACGTAGGTTCCAAATCTTACGTGTATATGTATATATTAATGTGAACATATCTTAACAGGTCACACGAGTGCTCACGTGCCATTATTTTGAGTAGGAGACATAAGTAAGAGATTAAAAGTCAGTTTTACCCCTTATATGTAAGCGTGCATGTCACACGAGTGAGATAGGACCAAAAGTTCCACCAAAAATGGGAGTTTAGGAGGTTAAGTGCAAAAATTCGTACAGTTTAGGAGGTAATTTGCACGAAAAAAAAGTTTAGGAGGCAAAGTGTCAAAATGGCCATAGTTCAGGAGGTAAAAAATATTTTTCTTTATAAATGATAAAATCTTACAATCGTAATTAATATTTACTATAAATAGCAAAGTGGTTGGAATATTTATAACACTCCCCCTTGAACAAATATTTACATAAATATATTTCGTGAACTAGTTGAATAAAAAATCAATGGGTTAAAAACTTTGAAATTGTTTGTGGTAGAGTTTATGTCGATAATATACCGTTGTACCATGATGTTGCTTTCAATTACTCCATCTTATTTCATATTTTTGAGGAAATCTACTAATTTATTATTTAGTTCTCATCATATCATGAATACCCCTCGTTAATTCTAAAATCTTATTAGGAAAAATTCAGTGGGAAAAAATCTTAATGAATAAAAAATAGTACATTATCCATGTTAATATGTCTATAAGTAAAGTTAGGAAAACTCAGTGGGTCAAGATCTCAAATAAGGAAAAAGAGTGTAACGCGTATTTTATATGTATGCTTCGGGCATCTCCAAATCTTTCTGAAATTTGTACGAGTATATTGTATGTATTAGTCAATACTTTTCATTTAGTTTCTCATGAATAAGGATTTTCAAATATCTCGTATTCATCAGGTAAGATAATAATGTCTCATATTTAGTGCTTACATGCAATTGATACATTCATACTCATATTTTCATTTCATTGAAATACATGTAAAAATCTCTAATGTAAATTTTATGTTAGTTGTGACCAGACTGTGTCGTTAAAAACCTTGTTTGAAAAAACCTTTTGGGATAAAAACCGCAACTAAGGAAAAGATTACAGCATATGAAATTATTTCACAACAATATCATTGTTTTAAGTCGTTGCATGTATCAGTAGTATATTCGAAACCTCTTTAGGAGTTCCATTCTCATTCTCCATCAAGCCCATATATTATTATATTCATTATAAAGGACATATATACATCAACATCGATATTTTTCGATAAGTTTCAATATCTACATTAATAATCATTCATAGCTTCATTCTTTTATTGTATGTCAACACTTCTAAATTTCATTCCGTTCCCCACAACGCATAACTTATCGTGATATATTATTACCAATCCTCTCCAAGGATTTATAAATTATAGTTATGCATATATACTCTTGAAAGTATATGCCCCATATACTATTCATTTTGATATCCATATTGGGGAAAATACCCTTTAAATATATCAATGCTTACGGCGTTGTTTGATTTATCGAAGCATGTGTATTTGGTATACAAGATCATTATCAATCTTTCTTATATCTTTTATCTTCCAAGTTCTTACTTCGATTGTGAGGATATAACATTCTGCATTTCATAATTACTTCAAACTATCAATACTCCCCCTCATGTTGAGAAAAACCTAAAACCAAACTCATACAACTGGTATGTCATTAATTATATATATTACAAGCATTTAACTTCAGTAAGGGAGTTCATATCATTTACATGTTGTTCTCGATATCGACAATGAACTAAAGGATTTTTAATGGTTTATCAATTGATATCCCACTTTTATGAGCATATCCAATCATTTCGTGATCTATTCAAGTTATTGGAATTCTTACTAGTTTTATCATTTGATTTGAAAACCGTGATAATGTTGTGAGTAAGTCACCTTGTAAGCTTCCAGTTATATACTCATGCGTCTATCTAGTGGATTCATAAAATCTAGTAGCATACATGGAGGGAGAGTGGCCCATATATATTTCATCCTTGTACATTCTAAATTTACTAGGGATTCTCATTCCTAACTTTTGCTAATTTTTCATTAGTCGAGAACAGTTATTTAAGAATTCTTTCATTTCTTCAATTGAAAGTTAATTTGAATAATTTTATTATTATTTAAACCGATATGATTCGGTTATGTAAATTGATATTATTGAACACTTGCACCTGGAAAATTCTTATATTTATTACAAAGAAAAAAAAATAGTTGAGTCCAGAATGAGGTATTTATTTTAAAACGGAGATAATTTACCTACATATCACATCATCTTTCGGTGAATTTCAATTATATCACTGTTCAAATATAGCGTTCAAACACGGTAGTGTAGATCACATGCTTCATAGTATTGTGTACCGTTCAAATGTAGAGGCGTATTTCATACTAGTTTACAAATTATCGAGATAATCAAAAAATTCACATCAACAAAGGTCCAACTTTTTTAATGGATACAATGTTCTTAAAGTTTTGTAAATACTACCCATCTCTTACAATAAATATCATAAAAAGAATTTATAAATCTCGACTTGAAAGATAGAGAGTGCTAATGAGTTATGACTAGAGGTGTTCACCGGTTCGCCCGAACTGGACAAACCGTCGGTTCAAATCGGCGGTAAGCGGTTGCGAAAACCATTGACCACGGTTTTAATCGCAGCCGTAACCAAAACCGCTGTTAAGGCGGTCCGGTTCCGATTTCCCCATTTCTCAAACCATAAACTGCCGGCTTGAGAATAAAAAAAAAATGGGTTCAAACCGACGGTTCAACCGGTCAACAAATAGTCGTTGGGCGCAGTCAACACGGGGTTTGAAATCAAAGGTCTTGATCTTATAATCGTTGATGATCAACGGTCGAGATCAAGTGACCGTTGATCAAACCGCCGATTTGAACCGAAATCGGCAGTTTTCCCGCCTGAATTTTATTTTCACTCCTATAAATACCCCTCATTCCCAACTCATTTCTCTCACACCAATCTATCATCTTCTATAACCTCTCTATTCTACATTGTCCATCTTTGCAAATTTAGTGATTTACTATGATTCTTTAATTATCAAGCCTTCGTAATCCTAAACTTATTTAAGTTTAGTGTTATAATTCAAAATATATTTCGTACTTTCTAGTTATAATCCTAAATTTATAATCCTACTTATTAATCTTAACTTCGAAAAAAAATGTCAAGCCGTGGAGGTTCTTCTTGTTCTCGTCGAGCCGATAAGGAGAAGAGTATAGCACTCGATGACGACGCCAATGTCCATCCCATCGGATTATCACAAGCAAACACTCCTTCTTTCGGTCCTAATCGCATCGACATTGACGAAGATTGGAGTGATAGTGACATTGATCGTTGTTATCGAGCCGCCACAGCCTTTGCCGGTAAAGAAGTGCCGCCGCCCAATGAAGAGGAGGATGAGTTGCCTCCTCCAAGAAACCCGAAAACTCGTTCTCGGGCAACAATGGAGTTAAAATCCGACATTTTCAAGAAATATTTTCAAGAAATTGAGATCCCGCCACCCGCAAACGAGCCACCTCCGGAAGACGGTAAAAAATGAAAAAGGAGGTACTGTGTCACTTTCAACTATTGTCCATCATCTTACCAATTTCTAGAAGGAGGAGAATATGGGAATATGCACAACCATCTCAARAACAAACACCCCGTCAAAGTCGGTATCGATAGGACTCAAACGCAACAACACGGAGGACAGGTAAGTATGAACTCCTCTTCTTTATTTACATATTCCGACGCTACTCATAGAAAGGAATTTAGCAAAATTTATTTCTTCTTGATCTCTTCCTTTTAACTTTGTCGGTGATGATTTATATGCAAAATTCACCCAACTCTCTTTTAATCCCTCGAGTACGAGCATCTCATGCTCAACCCTTACTCATGATATTAAAAATATTTTTGGTGAATATAAGTTAAACATATGTAATGAATTTACTAGTTTACCAAACAAAGTTTCAATTTGCTCGAATGTTTGGAGTGATCATTGGAAACGAAACTCTTACATGGGTGTTATATGTCATTGGGTTGATAATTCATGGACTTTATAAAAATGTTTGCTTGCATATAGAGATTCTAAACCTCTTCACAATGCACATAATATTTGTCGATTAACTCATTTGATTTGTCAAGAGTATGGTCTAGTTGAAAAAATATTTTCTATTTCTTTTGACAATGCAACTTCTAATATGGCGAGTGTTAATGAGCTTATTAGTATTTGTAAATCATCTATGGGTGGCTTGTTTTTTCATATTAGATGTATATGCCATATTTTGAATTTGAGTTCTCAAGATGGTTTGAATGTTTTGAAAAATGAACTTTCTCCCATTAAAGCGGCGGTCACGTGTATTCATAGAAATAAATCTTTGCAACGAAAATGGGCAAGATTTTGTATGGAAAATGGGTTTGAACCGAATTTTTTTTCAACCGAGGTGCTTACTCTTTGGAACTCTACATATAAATTATTGAAAAATACATATTCGTATAGAGAAGTTTTGGGTCATTCTTTGGCCAACAAGAAACTTGAATTATGTTATATATAAACCAATGGTCTACATGTAATTATTTGAAAAAACTCTTAAAGGTGTTTAATGATGCCACTAGTTTATTTTCCGGTGTTTATTATCCTACTTCTCACCTTGTTGTTGAATATAGTGTTAAAATTGCATTCATATTTAGGGAGTGCATGAAAAATGAACGATTGGAAGAATGTGTTGTTCCTATGAAACGAAAATGGTTGAAGTGTTTTTATTACATTCCAAGTATATTTTAGTTGCTACATTATTAGATCCTAATAATAGACAAAGTGGTTTAGAACTTTATCTTAACAGTTATTACGATACTTTATTGTCGTTTGAAGAGTTTGAATATCCTTCCTTTGAAAATATTATTCAAAATATAAAAAAGTCTTTATTTGATATATTTAAAAAATATAATATACATTTTGATGGTCCTCTTTCTATGAGTACTTACGGGCGAAAAACTTCTTCTAGAAGTGGTAATCCTAGTAGAAGTGGTGACGACGATGATGAAATTGAGGGATTTCAAGATTTTTTGAAACCAAAAAAATCAGCTTTTGAGTATGGAACGTTGGGGGAAAATGAAGCCCACAGCGAGTTTGATATTTTGAATTGGTTGTCATCGAGAAAATCACTTTATCCCATTGTTAACATCATTGCGAGGGAAATATTGGTCGTTCCCGTATCAACCATTTCAGTCGAACAAGCATTCATTGAAGGGGGGTACATGCTGGACGAGCGGAGATCCAAACTTACACCTCACAATCTCAAGTGTCAAATGTTGTTGCATGATTGGGTCAACGTCGAGCGGCGGAAACAAAGAAACGTCCTTAGTGAAGATGAAGAGAGCGAGACGTATTATGATACTACGGGATCTAGCAACGAGTTGGTAAGTGGATGAGTATGGTATCCCCCACACCACCGCTTCCGATTCCAAGGTAAGTAAGGTAAGTGAGAACTACGTGGACTTTGATTCCCAAGGTAAGGGATACGTAGGCAACTATCTTCAATTATTTGAAATTAAAATTTTAAATTTTAACTTCAATATTTGAAAATAGTTCAAGTCCTATTTCTTTTTAATTTTTTTTGAATTTATTAAAAATATTATTCATATTTTCTCGCTTAACTTCAAAATTTTAAAACTCTTCTAATATTATTTTTTTTATTTGAACTTCAAATATTTTAAATGGTTCAATTTTATTTCTTTAATAAATTTAAAATTTCAAAGTATTTGTTATATTTTTCCACTAACTTTAAAATTTTAAAACACTTCTAATTAAAAAAAAAATTATTTTAACTTCAAATATTTTAAATGGTTCAATTTCATATTCTTTTTTAATAAATTATAAATTTTAAAGTATTTGTTATATTTTCCCACTAACTTCAAAATTTTAAAATTCTTCTAATATAATTTTTTATTTTAACTTCAAATATTTTAAATGGTTCAATTTCATATTTTTTTAATAAATTCAAAATTTAAAAGTATTTGTTATATTTTCCCACTAACTTCAAAATTTTAAAATTCTTCTAATATAAATTTTTTATTTTAACTTCAAATATTTTAAATGGTCCAATTTCATATTTTTTTTTAATAAATTCAAAGTTTAAAAGTATTTGTTATATTTTCCCACTAACTTCAAAATTTTAAAATTCTTCTAATATAATTTTTTTATTTTAACTTCAAATATTTTAAATGGTTCAATTTCATTTTTTTAATAAATTCAAAATTCTCAAAGTATTTGTTATATTTTCCCACTAACTTCAAAATCTTGAAATTCTTCTAATATAATTTTTTTATTTTAACTTCAAATATTTTAAATGGTTCAATTTCATTTTTTTTAATAAATTCAAAACTTCAAAGTATTTTTATATTTTCTCACTAACTTCAAAATTTAAAACTCTTCTACTATAATTTTTTTATTTTAACTTCAAATATTTTAAATGGTTAAATTTCTTATTTTTTTAATAAATCAAATTTTAAAAGCATTTGTTATATTTTCCCACTAACTTCAAAATTTTGAAATTCTTCTAATATAATTTTTTTATTTTAACTTCAAATATTTTAAATGGTTCATTTTCACATTTCTTTTTTAATAAATTCAAGATTTCATAGTATTTGTTCTATTTTCCCATTCGTTCTCATCTCACATACATTTTAAAATATATATATTAACTTTAAAAATCCAAAAAACATGAATTCTTATTTTAAAAAAATGGCCAAACAGAACCGGAACCTAACCGTGAACCGGCGGTTTGCAAACTGCCAAAAAACCGACCAGTTTCACTGTTCGATTCTGGCTCGAGGTTTCTGTCGAAACTGAACCAGCGGTTCGAACCGTCTGAACACGTCTAGTTATGACATCCCAAATAATATTCAATATTTAATCGAGCACAAGTTCGGCTATATGGTGAATTTTCAAACTTATTCAAGTATATGTCAAGTATGAGTAGAAGTAATTTTAAAAAGAGATATAGAGCAAAAAGATTAGGTGGATGTTATAAATATACTCGATGGAATTATGCACACGATACAAATATGTGGGGTTCGTGTCCAGATATTGAGAAGATAAAATAGCATTCAACAAGGATGGTTTGAATAAGGAGACTTTGGATCATAACATCCAATAGATTATTGAGCCACATCCTAGTGGATACGTGCATCATGAGCGTATGGCTTTGTGGGTTCAATGTAAAGATGAACGAGATATAGTTTCGAAAAACCTGAGGGTGCGAAAACGCGTAGCTCTAATCTAATCAAGCCATTTGAAGGTCTTGTCAGAGCCTTGACCTTTCCGATAGTTTTTTTACCTAGGGAGCTACCTATAAAGAGAGGGGGACTTATTTCAAAAGATCTTGTTTGTAAATCTAGTTTACCAAAATAGCAAAATAATACAAATTAATGTATTTCTCTTATTTTGAAAAGATAAAAGTCTTCCAGTTGTCGACAGATAAGAGGTTATAACTTTAAATAGGTAATATCTTATCTGTCATTTTTCTTTTGCGATAGTTAAAAAGAAAACAATGATATCATTTATTAGTTTGTGAATATCTTTCATCATTGTCAAAAAGTAAATAGTAAATCATTTATGATCTTGTGAAAACCTCTCTTTAACTACGGGGCTACAAATCATAAAGATGTATCTTTCACAGATATTTGAAACTTTAGTATAAAAATAATAGATGGAAGTTTCAGAATCGTCGCAAAGAGTAAAATCTTTTTCTCACCCACTCAAAACCATATGTATTCTTGGTGATCTATGCTGATAAGTCATATTCCATATATAGACATGATAATCCAACTTGTGAGGGAATTTGGGAAGCAAAATATTGATATCTTATATGGAGGAACCAACTATAGACTTTACAATACTCTTACATTATCTGCACATTACTAGGGCATAGATGTGAGTATCATACCTTTTCATAGAGTTAAAACCAACACTATCATGGGTCCAACTGGACTGAAGTTTCAAACACAATCCTTTCATGATTGTTTGATGTACATGGTGAATAACAACTATACTTTCATTGTCCTTCCAGGTGGTTATGACACTTTAAATGAAGTTTTTAATGTCACGTCATGGGCAGAGTGTAACTTCCATAACAAATCTATATGCTTGTTAAATATTGATAATTTATGTAATGGTTTATTCAATTTTCTAGATTAACGTGTAGATCATAAGTTATCTCTCATTTAGCGAAGGAAATACTTATATCTGCCAACACAATTTATGAACTACTTACAAAACTTCAAACATATATTCTAATTCAATATTTTATGGAAGTTAAAACTCGTCAGCCATAGACTATCTGTGTCAAGCGAAAAAGAAGCTCAGATCCTTTAGATCTCTCATTGTAAACTCTCATGATTAGTAAGTGATGGCAGAGTTACGGAGTTAAATACTCTCGAGACACACCCCACCTTCATGAGTTTAATATATATTCCTATATTCCAATTGTCGAGTGTTACTTCTTTCAAGCTAATTTCAATGTCTTCACTTTTACTGTTTTGTAATTTTTTCCGAAGTAATAATAATATCATCCTTTGTGTCTATATTCTTCAACTCGTTCATGTGTCTATGATCCAATGCCCTCGAGGTATTTCCACAACTCTATGATCTATATTCTTCAACTCGTTCATGTGTTTATTAAAATCATCATTTGTGTATGTAGTCGCAGCAGCAATGAACATTTGACACACTACTTTTGTGCTTTTCTTGAAGTGACGTTTTAGATTTTTTCCCAGATGAATCATGCAAAGACATTGCGCCGCCTCCGTATAAATCTAAAAACAAATATAATCTGTTTAGACCAATATTTTCATAGTTTTAGTGGTATTGAAATAAATTCAACGAGTTCATGGCTCGGTATTATCGGAAATCGATTCAATTGAAGGATTTATGTGTTTCAAGCTTTGAAAAATAAAATAAAATGAAAATAAAATAATTAAAATAGCTAAACTAAGCTAGAAATTGAAATAACAAGTTGGTAGGATGCCTCGGTCGTATGCCTTAAATGAAAATGCAAGCAAGTAATGAAAATAAGCAAGAAAATGCAATATTTCACCGAGTAAAAGCATGCAAGCACAATGTACAACTATGCATAAAAACTCAAATAAAGCAAATTGACTAAAATTGAAATCATGAATGGATAAAGCAATGAAAATAGACGGGAAAGTTTAAAACTTTAAAGAAAATAACAAGCAACGAAGTCTAGATCTAGGATTTAAGCTAAAACTATGCATGAAAATAAAAGTCAAAATAAAGCATAGGAAAAACTCAAAATCAAGATGATCCAAGAGCCAATCTATGATCTAGATGTGTCACTCATCTAGATTCCATAGCCAATTCATAAGTTTCATCATGAATTCAAGGTGCTAAGACAAAAAGCATGAAATGAAGAAA
>BMAC01000162.1:799094-809952 GCA_014905375.1 Phtheirospermum japonicum
AAGAGGCCATAAACATGTAAAACCCGACAAGTAAACTATTCAAACTTCCAAGCATGTGGAGTTGTTCAACAATGTAATAACGACTTAAAAGACACAAAAATCGACTCAACCATATAAAAGCGCAAGTAGTAAGCGTCACTTCGCCAAGAATGCGTCACTTCGCCAAGGCTCGAGTTAAGAACAACAAAACATGCTTTTCGATAAAAACCCGGACCCTAACCACCTACCCACCCCACACTTTAACCATGCATTATCCGCATTTTAATGAAAAACAAGTAAAAGGAGGGTGAATAGAAACTTCCTCAACCGAGCGAGTTTAGGTCGAGTTCGGTGGGGTCCACCTAGGCATCTAAGCAATCCAAGCAAAAATGAGCATGGCTAGCTTCTCCCGGCTCCACGAACGCTATCAATCTTATCAAATCGCCCAGTGGTTGGAGTCGAAAAACAAAATCTAGAAAAGAAAATCACACGAAATTAAAAACTCAATATGTACACGAATCATAACAAAATATATTTTTTTATTTTTCAACTTTTCAAATGTTTTTGGATTTTTGAATTTTTTAATGTTTTTGGATTTTTCAATAAAAGAAAGAAAGAAATAAATGGAAAGAACTTGGGTTGCCTCCCAAGAAGCGCTTGTTTTACGTCACTAGCTTGACGTACTCCCCTTTCGATCAAGGTGGGAATATAATGGGAGGGTCCACCAAGATAATCTCCTCCTTGTCGGGAGGATCCAATCTTTAGAACGTCTTTGGCGCATTGCATAGCTCATATAAGATCCGCCAAAGAGTAAACATTCCACATGGGCATTTGAAGCTCGTCTTGGCTAGGTCCTCGGGTGGAATGGTAGTTTTGAAGTGAACCGACGATTCGTCAAGAAAACAAAAGGAATATTGGTCGGCTAGCTCGTCCATCATGTAGTCGATAAACGGGGAAGGGAAACGATCTTTCTTTGTGGCCTCATGAAACTTCTTAAACTCGATCGACATCCTCCAACCCGTTGACGCCCTCATGGCCAACAACACCCCTTCTTCATCTTCAAGAACCAACAAGCCGCTCGTCTTGGGCACCATGTGAATGGGATTCACCCACTCGCTTTTAGAAATAACAAACATCAAGCCCTCCAACAACAAACTCAAAATCCCGGCTCTCACTATTTCATCAAGAATCAAATTCAAGGGGCTAACTCTCTCGACCACTCCCGGTTTCCAATCGATAACCCCCTTAAGAACTTCCATCACTTTGACCAACCTCTCCTCCTTTTCTTCTCGGTGAGAGTTTGCAAGGATAATAATCGACTCGCTCTCCTCATCCTCCTCAAGATAATCGTCATTTTCCTCAAGCTTATCATCAATAACCCCCACCTCCCCCTCTAAAAAGTCGTCGTTGCCCTCAACAACACAACGAGAATCGGGCACACATAAACCGGGGGTAAATAGAGGCACAACGGGCTCATCCTCACAACATCCCTCTATATCGACAAACGGGCCAACCGTCTTCGGTAAGACAACCGAATCAACTACCCCACACTTGTCAAGGAAAGTGACCGGAAGAGTAGACGAAGGAAGTTGGTCCACGTGATAAGTAACAAGAGGATCGTGAGGCGGCGGGGGAGTAGTACAATCGGGTCCCACACAAGGAGGAGTCAGTTCCGGGCTAGACATTTGAGCGACTCGAGCCTTTAATGTCGCTATTTTCATCTTCAACTCAAACTTCCTCGAGGATAAATCCATATTCACGTCATTAGCACAAGAGTACATTGCTTTAGAAGTCTTTGGCTCGGGAGGTAGGGTAGGAGCAATCATCGGGATATCACGATGATGCGGGCTCTCGTGAGGAGTAACAAGAGGAGTAGAAGTCGGCGGTGGAGCAAACAATGGTGGAGCACAATCGGGTCCCACCGGACATCTATGGTCATCATACACATCCTCAAAACTGCAAGAGTAGGTATCATGACCACGCGATCCACACCATCCACATCCCAAAAAAGGTTGGTTAACATCCCCCATAGTACGGATGGGGGGGCCACTTATCTCATAGGAGCTCGGACCGCCAAATGACTCATATGCCTCGTGATCTTTAGCGGTTAAAGGGGGAATTCGGGGAACACCAAACAAGAAGGGAAACGGAGTTTGCATATTTGGATAAGGATTTGAAGCACCATACCCTCCGGGAGAACCACTCATGGCCGCGACGCCAACAAAACCAACATGGTTTGCACCATGCCCTCCCACGTTGCCATACCCATTATACAACATCTCATTCCCAACATGGTTTGCACCATGCCCTCCCATGTTGGGAATGTATCCACCATTGTAATAGGAACCTTGCATACTCAAAGAAAACGTCAAATAAAAAGGAAAGCTAAAAACACAATGAAATTACAATTAAATCAAAAGCCTTAACCAAGCCGAGTCACAATGGCGCCATTTTGTTTTCATAGTTTTAGTGGTGTTGAAATAATTCAACGAGTTCATGGCTCGGTATTATCGGAAATCTATTCAATTGAAGGATCTATGTGTTTCAAGCTTTGAAAAATAAAATAAAATGAAAATAAAATAATTATCGGACTTTTTCGCGTTTAAAAATGAAAAGCTCGTCCGCAAGAGAACGGAGCTATTGTAGGCGATAAGCTGACTCGAGTCGAATCACAAGGAAGACTAATCGAAAACTATTCCGGTGTTCGATTTTACGTACTTAGAAACGAAAAATAAAAACTAAACTAAACACTCGATCCAATTTAGTTTGAGGTGTTCTAACATCTACGAGCAATGAAAAAAAATGATTAATAAAAGCGAGGGTCTAGTGCGCCGAAATCGTCTCCACGATCGGGGTTGTCAATCCCGATAGTTTTAAACGACCCTAAGCACACTAGACCGATAAACTTAGCCAACAAGCATCATCATGATCAACAACATAATTTCAGCCCAAGCATGAAACCAAAGCATGAACACGAAGACTTCAATACAAGCATGAAATATAAACATAAATTAACAACTAGAAAACATGTAAAAGGATTATACTAAATTACGCTATTAAAATTCAACATCAAAGTACAACGAAATCCAAAGCTATACTATCATAACAAATAAGCCAAGTTCAGAAAACTTATTATCTAAGAAAGCAGCAGCCATCGAACGATCTTCAGCGATGAGAATCGGCCTTGAACGAAGAAACGAAGAAACCACCGACTTTTTATGGAATTTCGAAAATAACCGCTCAAACTGCCGGAGCGTCGACGGTGCATCGACGCTGCGTCGATCGATGCGAGCCAGGCTGTACGCGTCGACCAGGCAGTGCATCGATCGATGGAGCTAGGATCGACGCAACAGAACATTTGCGTCAATGGTGTGTCGATGGTGCGTCGGTCGATGCGGGCCAGGCTGCACGCCTCGACCAGGCAGTGCGTCGATCGACAGAGCTAGGATCGACGCAACAGAACATTTGCGTCGACGGTGCATCAGTCGACGTGAGCCAGGCTGCGGGCATCGGCAGCTACTGTCGGCAGGACTCGGACACTGGGTAACCCAGTGTCAGACTGGTACCCAGTGTCAGCACAGTACATTGCTCGTCCAATCTTCGTCGTCTCGAGCTATAACACTAAAATAAAGCAAAATTAGATTATTTCATATAAAATAAAGTAAAAACACATTAAACACCAAACGAGACGAAAAACATCAAAAGGAAAAAAAACGATAAAAAGATAAACCTAAACACCCTAAAAGCACACACCATACAATGCAAAAACACATGAAAATCACATACAAATATGTACAAATCAATTCCCCCACACTTAGCTTTTTACTTGTCCTCAAGCAAAATCTAATCTAGATGTAGACAAGGAAAAGCTAATTACCCGATGACTTAATTACTAATTCATCCATATGATTCAAGAAGTTAATGCATTAGATCGACTAAAAACTCGACTAAAAGGACGACACGATAACGTTGAGATAAGAGATTTAGACTAGCTTCCGAACACCTAAAAGTAACGAGTTGACCTCCATGTACGTCACCCATCCATGCCTCGGCCAAAGTCTATCCCTACTCAAACTGCCAAATCGTCACCCAACTAGCCCAGTCATCTATACGCCTCTTTAACAAAACAATCTAAGAAATAAAAATAAAAATAAGAACTCAACTTGTACAAGGTTTTCTCTTCTTGTACTTATTCTTCCTTTTTCCTTTTTTTTTTCATTTTTCATTTTTTTTATTTTTCTTTTTCTTTTTTTTTATTTTTTTAATAATATATTTTTTTTTGAGTACCTAAAGAGATAAGGTACTAAACGAACATAATTTACATAAATCACAAACGAGAGTTCATTGACTCCAATCTTATGTTGATAAGTGCAACTGATAATATTTTTCAACTTTGCACGTGGAGTTTTAACGTCTCCAAAATAAAAACAAAAATTACATAAAATCCTATAGAGGTTAACTGAAAATGGGGCTAGTAGAGAGTATTCGACTCTTTGGAATGAAACAAGAATAGAACAGAGGACAAAACACTTCATAGACGATTTACACTTCATTCCCCACAATTACACTATTTGTTCGAACGGAAATCTAAATATCCTAACCAAAGCATCTAACCACGTCACTTCGTCAAGGTTCCAAGTCAATATCAATACACACAACTCAAATCAACCACAAGCAAGCATACAAAAATTACTAACCAAACCAAGGACAAACCCCCCCACACCTTAAACCATACAATGTCCACATTGTATAAAATAAAAAATTAAGCAAGGTATGGTAAAAGATAAGAGAAAGAGAGATACGTCCCTGAAAATCGCGCTTGTGATGATGAGTTGAGATCCAAGATCATCCAACGGGCCTCAAAGTCGAAGGGGAACTGAAACGAAAAGAAACAAAAACACGTAAAAAACAAATAAAGTTAAACAGGGGGCTTGGGTTGGCCTCCCGCAAGAAGCGGCTTATTTAACGTCTCTAGCTTGACGGCGTCCATTCGATGTCATCCCGGGTCTAAAAATAGATGACGGTCGTGCCACGCCTTGGTATTCTCTAGAAGCAAGAATTGGCGATGATAATCACCAAGGCGGGCATAAAAATCACGTCCCGAGATGCCGAACACTCCAACTAGCTTCGGAGGTCGGAAACGCGAATAATCGATCACCTCGAATATGTCAAACGGCACTTGTAGCATGGGGTGATCGGACACCTTCTTTGACTATCTCGTCAACCACCTCAAGATCAAATTTCAATAAAGCTTCGGGTGGATCAAAATACGACTCAATAGTCTCACTCTCCTCCAAAATCAGCATCATAACTCCACCTTCTTCACCAAGAGCCGGGAGGCTCGAATCTCCAACATCCTCCGGGAACTCCAACGGCAAAAATCCCTTCTTCGTCCTCCTTAAAGACGTCATCAGTTAGCACAATCGGGGCGGCAAATTCAACCAAATCTCCAATAACCTCCTCTTTACACAACCCTTCTAAACAAATGTTCAAGCTTGATTCCATACACGAAGGAGACAAGGGATAATAATCATAGCTCGGAATATAAGTATGTAGTTCATGAGGAGCATATGGATCATTAAATCTTCAATCGTGATATGTAGCTGGGATGTGATGACCAAAACTAGGATCGAAAAAATTAGCATAAGAGTCAATATGGGCCGAATTATAGGAATTTGAAAGTGGGGCCCATTGATGATTCGTAGGTTTGGATGGGTGAAAGTAGAACGTATCCATGAATCGATCATAAATTTCTTCCCACGATCTCAAGGAATCGGGCTCTAAATCCAGCAACCATGTTCTCGCTCGATCCTTTAGCGTGAAAATAAAAAGTCGAATTTTCACTTGATCTATCGACAGGCCGAAAAGAGGAAACGTCGGGATGATGGTATTATACTCTCGGATGAAGTTCAACGGGTCTTCGCTCGGTAGTCCGTGAAAAATTGGGAGTTGCTCAAGGTAAAACTCATCAAGATCGTACTTTCGTATTGCAAAGCTCAAAGGAATTGTCGGTCGATACCCGTGCCAATTGGACGTTGGGCAAAACATCTCTTCATCGAAAGGTGGAGCGTCAAAGTCATCATATGGCGAACTTGCTCGATAGTTTGCCATCTTCAATCTAAAATCTCAAATCGTCAAAGCTTGGCTACAAAGCACAATACTCAACAAACGAGATTAAATGTACCAACAAGAACAAAAAGAAACAAAACAAAAATTCACAAACAAACACTAACACAAACAAACAAATAAGAATACGAACAAAAATAAATAAAAGCAAACACCAAAAATCGTAGCCTTTAGCCTTCCCCGGCAACGGCGCCAAATTTTGAATCGAACTTTTTCGCGTTTAAAAATGAAAAGCTCGTCCGCAAGAGAATGGAGCTATTGTAGGCGATAAGTTGACTCGAGTCGAATCACAAGGAAGACTAATCGGAAACTATTCTGGTGTTAGGTTTTACGTACTTAGAAACAAAAATAAAAACTAAACTAAACACTCGATCCGATTTAGTTTGAGGTGTTCTAACATCTATGAGCAATGAAAAAAAACGATTAATAAAAGCGAGGGTCTAGTGCGCTGAAATCGTCTCCACGATCGGGGTTGTCAATCCCGATAGTTTTAAACGACCCTAAGCACACTAGACCGATAAACTTAGCCAACAAGCATCATCATGATCAACAACATAATTTCAGCCCAAGCATGAAACCAAAGCATGAACACGAAGACTTCAATACAAGCATGAAATATAAACATAAATTAACAACTAGAAAACATGTAAAAGGATTATACTTAATTACGCTATTAAAGTTCAACATCAAAGTACAACGAAATCCAAAGCTATACTATCATAACAAATAAGCCAAGTTTAGAAAACTTATTATCTAAGAAAGCAGCAGCCATCGAACGATCTTCAGCGATGAGAACCGGCCTTGAACGACGGACGGCATAGAAACGACGAAACTGCGAACTATCTAACTCTAATTTTGCATGAATTGAAATAGTGGCATGAACCGAGGGTCTAGTGTATTATTCTGACCTTTCCCCCTCGTCCCAGCACTCTCAAAATGAAGAAACCACCGGCTTTTTATAGAATTTCGAAAATAACCGCTCAAACTTCCGGAGCGTCGACGGTGCGTTGATCGACGCGAGCCAGGCTGCACGCGTCGACCAGGCAGTGCATCGATCGACAGAGCTAGGATCGATGCAATAGAACATTTACGTCGACGGTGCGTCGGTCGACGCGGGCCAGGCTGCACGCGTCGACCAGGCAGTGCGTCGATCGACAGAGCTAGGATCGACGCAACAGAACATTTGCGTAGACGGTGCGTCAACGGTGCGTTAGTCGACGTGAGCCAGGCTGCGGGCATCGGCAGCTAGTGTCGGCAGGACTCGGACACTGGGTAACCCAGTGTCAGCACAGTACATTGCTCGTCCAATCTTCGTCGTCTCGAGCTATAACACTAAAATAAATCAAAATTAGATTATTTCATATAAAATAAAGTAAAAACACATTAAACACCAAACGAGACGAAAAACATCAAAAGGAAGAAAAATGATAAAAATATAAACCTAAACACCCTAAAAGCACACAACATACAATGCAAAAATACATGAAAATCACATACAAATATGTACAAATCAGCAGCTTCTCGGGAATCCGTGACAGCTTCCAAGGCTCGACTCATAGACGATAACCCCTCCGGAATAGCTGGAGATAGTTCTCGCAAACATCTCAATTCCGTACACTCTAAACTTTATTCTCATTGTTTCATTTTGATTTTCAGTAATCTTGTTTGGATATTATGTTTGCATATTGTGTTTGGATTATTAGTTTGAATTGTTTATGTTTGAATTATTGTGAATCATTTGGTGAAGAATTGTTTTGGTTGATTAGTTGATTGATATTATCATAATTTGGATGTTTGGATGTTTTGGATGTTATTTGCAATCATGATTAGTTGTTGTCTTGAGGTTGTGATAGTGAGTTTGTCAATGGTTGTTGATTAGAAATCACGGGTCTAGTGCTTGGAAACGTTTAGAACCATCGCTTGGAGTCATCGGGCATTTAATCTATACGTTGGGATTGACAACCCCAACTCGTAGACTAAGTGTTCGATGAAATGCCTAAGCGGTCGTGGAGACGAGTCCAAGGACCTAGACCCCCGTTTATTAACCTTTTAGAAGTTGAAGTTCGTTATTAAATATTTTATTAACTTTAGTTAATTTCTTGCATGGTGATTGACGCTCTCCTTGCAAGAATACTTTAAATTGCTCATAGTATAAATCATCGTTTAGTTATTACAATTCTCAAAAATCCCTTGTCCGCGTGTTTAGCGTAACATTTTCGTTATTTTCTCATTCGTACAAACAAACACAAAAACATCTTCCGATTAGTCTTCCTCGAGAGATCGACTCGAGTTAACTTGCCAAGTCTACAAGTGACCCCGTTCTCTTGCGGGCGAACTAAAACCCTTTCAAAAGTAGACGCGCACTATTTAACTGGATTTTAATTTTGAAAGGAACACAAATGTTCAGCTCAAATTTTGGCGCCGTTGCCGGGGAAGGCTAAAGGTTTTAATTTTTGTGTTTGCTCTTTGTGACCTTATTTGTGTTGTGAATTGTTTCGTTTGTGTTTAGTGATTATTTCTTATTTTTGTTTGTGTTTATTTTTGTTATTTTCCACCGGTATGTTTAATCTTGTGCGTTGAGTGTTGTGTATGTAAGGTACCTCGACAACCAAAGCCGAGGTTCGACAAACCGTTTTCAAAAAAAAAGAGAGAGAGAGAGAGAATGTCTAACTCGTACGCTTGTTTTAATCCTCAACCGACCATTCGATAGAGTCAAGCGATGTGAGACTATGATCCGAATGAATTCTACTATGAGCAACTCCCGGTATTTCATGGGCTCCAGAGTGAGGATCCGTTCGACTTCATCCAAGAGTACCACGCCATAACAATAACCTTCCCCCTTTTAGGCCTTACAAGGAATTAAGTGAGGATGAGACTTTTCATCTTTACATTAAAGGATCGAGCGAGAAAATAGTTGACAAATTTAGAGCCCGATTCCTTGAACACGTGGGAGGAAGTGTACGATTGTTTCATGGAGACATTCTACTCACCTGAATGGGCCCCACCTCCAAGTTCTTATAACGTGAGCCTTAATGATCCACATGCTCCACCCAACCACTACAATGCGAGTTTTGAACCTTCATACGCTCCTTCCGCCTCACCTTCTTACTACACGGGATATGACTCGTATGCTCCATCCGAATTTAATTCTTCCTATTCGAGATACGACTCTTATGCCCCTCCCGACTTGATTCCATACCATCCGAACTATGAAGAATATATACCAGATGATCAATTTTTGGCGCGGGAGCAAGACCTAGAAGCTGAGACCATTCATCATTGGGACGAACTTTCGCAATCGAATCAAAATTTGGCGCAATCGACTGAGCAACTCATGAAGAATATGGAGACGATGTTGGTCGAATGATAGCTTCTTTGGAAGAGAGGGAAAACCAACAAATCTATAATCATCCCGATGCCCCACTCGATAATGATTCTTACTCAGTTATTCGTGCTGAGTTGGAGCATCTTACCTTTGAAGAGCTGCCAATTCTTAATGTAGTGGAGACCATCTTGGATGTTGAGGATTCGAGCATGAACGCTTGTTTGAGAGAGGTGTGTGAGGAGGTGGAGATTGAGGATTCGGTTGAGATCGCCCATTTTGTGACTTTTGATGAAGTTGTAGGGTTGTTGCCATTTTAGGTCCTGGATGATGTTGGCGACTCGAACTTACTTGCTCTTCTTGGAGATGTTGGAGTTGTGTTGTCGAGTTTGGAGGAGGTTGTGTTTGTTGAGCCGCACTGCGTTCTACCCGATGTTTTGACCAATTTTAACGTTGAGGCGGTAGAAGAGGCAATCGAGAAGGAGTTTGGGATGGTCGATGATCATTCCTTCTGTTCGACCAATTTCCTAGTCATTCCGGTGACCGAGCATTATCCCACACTCCGGATGACTTTGGATCTCTTTTCGTTCATCGATTACTCACGTTTTCGACCTCCAAAGCCGGTTGAAGTTTTTGATCCTCTAATCATGGGACCTGCTCGTCGTGCCCACCTTGGTGATCTTCATCACCCGCTTTTGCTCTTGGAGAACACTAAGGCATGGCACGATCGTCATTTATTTCTGGATCCCAGAAAACATCACTTTTGTAAGTCGTCGATCAAAAGACGTAAAAAGTTGCACTTCTTGGGAGGTAACCCAAGGTATCGTTTTTCTAGCTTAATTCAAAAAAATAAAATTTTGTACATATATTTGTTCTTGATTAACTTGAGTTGGATAGGTGTGGCAATGATTTGTTGAGTTGTGCAGAAAAAGTGTGGAAAATGATGCCTTTCCAGGACATCCGATCGAATGAGAGAAATGGACCGGTCAGACAAAGCACACTGGACTGATGTCCGACCGGATGAGAGGAATTGACCAGTCGGACAAAGCACACTGGACTGTTGTCCGACCGGATGAGAGAATATGACCGGTCGGACGAAACACACTGTACTGTTGTCCGACCAA
The DNA here is from genome assembly GCA_014905375.1 of Phtheirospermum japonicum. Taxonomy (NCBI): domain Eukaryota; kingdom Viridiplantae; phylum Streptophyta; class Magnoliopsida; order Lamiales; family Orobanchaceae; genus Phtheirospermum; species Phtheirospermum japonicum. Next base: position 809,646 of record BMAC01000162.1, read on the forward strand.
ATTGGTGCAGTGACCGGTCGGATGGAGGCAGCAGACTTACTTGAAACCATTGCTCTATTTGTAGAGTTCCATCTTTCCCTCTGGACGGCATGGACATTTAGGCAGGCCCGAGCCCCAGTATTGTATCACTTTCTATCCCAACTCTCATTTTTCATTTTTAGTGATTTTGTTTGATTTTTCTGTTATGTGTTTTGTGCTTGAGTGTTTGTTTAACCATTCGACTAACTATTCGCATGATAATTGATTCGACGTTTTCCTTTTTCCTTGTATTGATATTTATAATAGCAATGCGGACATTGCTTACTTT
>BMAC01000162.1:809958-827854 GCA_014905375.1 Phtheirospermum japonicum
GGGGGMGATAMTCTATGCATGCYTAGTCYTTTTGGTCGAATGGTTCTGTTTGAGTCTTTCTTTGTGACGACGTACYAATCAACCAATTYTTTATGTCGACGTAAGTTGAAATTATTCCCATGCTTATTTGTGTTTGTACTGGCTTGCCTGTCGGAATCATGTATTATGTGATATGTCGTTAGAGTCTTTTGAGCTTGTTTAAGTGCAAAATTTTTCAAAAACTACTTATACATATTTATTTAAAACAACACTTGGTCGTTAGCAATTTTGCGAAGCTATTAAAACTCAATCTTCTTGTTTTCAAAAGTTTGAATAAAACCTTAGTAAGGAGCCTTGTGGGTTTATCAACATTTCATGCTGTGATTCGATAAGAGTTTTGAGAATTCTCTAAAGTCGCATGTGTTTATTTGGTTTTGGAAATGACGATAAGCACATATAAAACCCGATTTTGACTATATTCAGAAATAAAAACCACTATAAATTCCTAATGAGCCCCTCTGAGCCTTTATTCCGTCTCTTTGTTAGCCATGAGCATAATTGTAGCTCTTATTTTGTTTAAATTTGTGAGATGAGAGATTTATTATCATTGGGAAATTAGTGGGACACTATTATTGAAAAAAACAAGAAGAAGAAGAAGAAAAAAAAAGAAAGAAAGAAATATATAAAAAATAATAAAAAGAGTTTTGATAATAATAAGGCTTATTTATAAAGGCAAACGAGTATAGAAGGAACTAAAACTCTTGTTCCTTAAGACCGGGCGAGTTTATTCATTTTGGGGTGAGAAATAGCCTTAGTTATAAAAGGCTAGGAATAGCGTTATATGACTGTTTTGGGAGGAATGAGGAGCAAGCTTTGCTTTATGCTTAAAATTTGTATTGAGTGAGTTATTGATTGCGTTTGTTCGCAAGTTAGCCACACATCTTTATATATGACATACCTTACCAAAGAGCCTACATTACAACCCTATAAAGTCCTAATCCGATCCTTGATTAAATGTGCACACATATGCGATGTACGAGTCTTTAATTTTCAGGAGTCGTTGAATGCATGTTTATGTTGATCCGAGCGTATACACTTACCATTTTGAAAACACGAGTGAATGAGTGCACCTTTATATATATTTCCCTTTTTGTGAGGATGCATTCTTTTGATTTCAAGGTGAAAAGGTAACACGATCTTAGCTTAAGAAGTTTTCGACAAAAGTGTTTATATTTGCAAAACTATATTATATGCACAACATGACTCTTTGATCTAGCTACTTTTATGCTTACGTGGTTTTGATTCTTTCGTTTGTTCGAGGACGAACAAACCAATAAAGCATGGGGTGGTTGACTCGCACGTATTTTTCATGATTTTTTTGTATATTTTGAGTCATGTTTGAGTCTTTTTACTGTCTTATTAGGTTTAGAATAAGCTACTTTGCATGTTTTAGCATTCTTTTGCCTTTTGATTAACTTTTCGACTTTCCATCCAATAAATGGTCATTTTGGATCATTTTTCTTTTTTTTTTCTCTTACAGCTGAGTCACTTGGCAAAACCGAGAGATGAAGATAAATGACTCAGTGCTCAAAAGCTAAAAGAACACTGGTCCGATCGGATGTCTTGAATCTGCGATCGGACTGACTGACAAAGCGCACATCGACCGGACGAACTGGTGCACCGATCGAAGCCACGGGCAGACACTTCCGTCCAATCGGACAAGACCTACGTCCGATGGGACAAGTACGTTACGCATGCATATTTTTAGAAATCTTCAGTTACGAAACGGTCATAGCTATTTAAAAACTGCAGAAGAGGCTAGGGTTCGCATCCATTCAGCCTTGGAGACTTTTGGAAGGCTTGAGACGGGAAGACATTCTCGAACCTCTTGGGGATGACAACCCATGAGCGTTCTTGAATGTTTTCCCGTCTCAAGCCTTCCAAAAGTCTCCAAGGCTGAATGGATGCGAACCCTAGCCTCTTCTGCAGTTTTTAAACAGCTATGATCATTTCGTAACTAAAGATTTCTAAAAATCTGCATGCGTAACGTACTTGTCCGATCGGACGTAGGTCTTGTTCGATCGGACGGAAGTGTCTGCCCGTGGCTTCGATCGGTGCACCAGTTCGTCCTACCGGTGTGCGCTTTGTCAGTCAGTCCGATCGAAGATTCAAGATATCCGATCGGACCATTGTTGTTTTGGCTATTTTGAGCGCTAAATCCTTTGTCTTCATCTCTCGATTTTGCCAAGTGACTCAGCTGTAAGAGAAAAATAAGAAAAATGGTCCAAAATGACCATTTATTGGATGGAAAGTCGAAAAGTTAAGCAAAAGGCAAAAGAATACAAAAACATGCAAAATAGCTTATTCTAAACCTAAGAAGACGGTAAAAAGACTCAAACATGACTCAGAATATACAGAAAATCGTGACAAATACGTGCGAGTCACCAGTGCGCCAGAATTATCTCCACGATCAGGTTTGCCAATCCCGATGGCTCTAAATGGCCCTAGGCACTAGAACAATAGATTCTAGCCTACAAGCATTAACATGATCAATAGCATAATTTCAATGAAATCATTTAAAGTCAGGCATCAAAGGAATTCAATAGAACAATTACTCTAATAAACATACAATTAAAAACCTGCAAATTACTAAGCATCAAAAATGAGAAAATGAAAGCTTACGAAATTGACCAAGAAAAGTAACGATGTTCAAACGAGAAATTAAACTAATAAATACAAACTAATCTATCTAACATCTAAAGTCTGAAAAACTAATATAACATCTAAAATCTGAGAAACTAAAATTTAAACGACTGAAAAGTAAAACGGAGACGAAGAACAAATGAGGAGACGAACACTTGAACTTGCGATCTTCAACTCTTCAACCCGAATTATGCGTGTGATCGAAAGGGGACAAGAACCGAAGGGTCTCTGCAATTTTCGAACCTTCTCCCAAGTTCCAGCACCCATTTTCTGAAGAAAAGGACGGATTTATATAGATTTTCCCAAAAATAATCGCTAAAACTGCTAGAGCGTCGACCGACGCGTGCGGAGCGTCGGCGTCGGCGTCGGCGCGTGCCAGACGCTCGCGTCGACCAGGCAGTGCATCGACCGATGCAGTCCAGGATTGATGCAACTGCAAGTTTGCGTCGACCGACGCGGGTGCTGGTTGCGGCGCCTGCAGGGCTTTGGCACGTCGTTCGTCCCGTCTTCTTCGTTTCGAGCTGAAACATGAAAATAAAGCAAAATTAGACCATTACTTATAAAATAGTGTAGAAAAACATTAAACATGATAAGAAATGAAAATTATCAAAAGGAAGAAAAATGAGAAGAAAATAAATCTAAAAAACCTAAAAGCACACAACACACGATGCAAAAACACACGAGAATCACGTACAAATATGTACAAATCAACTCCCCCACACTTAGATTTTTGCTTGTCCTCAAGCAAAATATAATCTAAACGTAGACAAGAGAAAGCTAATTACCCGATGACCTAATCACTAATGCATACAAATGATTCAAGAAGTTAATGCATTATATCGACTGAAAACTCAACTAAAAGGACGAAACGATACGTTGAGATAAAAGGTTTAGACTTGCTTCCGAACACCTAAAAGTAATGAGTTGACCTCCATGCACGTCATCCATCCATACCTCGGCCCAAGTCTGTCCCCGAACAAACCGCTAAGTCATCACCCGACTAGCCCAGTTATCTATACACATCTTTAACAATACAATCTAATAAATAAAAACAAAAACAAAAATACGAACTTAACTTGTACAAAGTTTTCTCTTCTTGTACTTATTCTTTCTTTTTCTTTTCTTTTCCTTTTTTCTCTTTTTCTTTATATATTAGCACCCATAAAGATGAGGTACTAAACGAGCATAATTTACATAAATTACAAACGAGAGTTCATTGACTCCAACCTTACATTGCTAAGTGCAACTGATAACATTTTTTCAACTTTGCACGTGGAGTTTTAACGTCTCTAATATAAAAAAAATTACATGAAATCCTTTAGAGGACATCGGGAAATGGGGCAAGTAAAGAGTATTCGACTCTTTGGAATAAAACAAGAATAAAATAGGAGACAAGACACTTCATAGACTATTTACACTTCATTCCCCACAATTACACTATTGTTCGAACGAAAGTCTAAATATCCTAACCAAAGCATCTAACCACGTCACTTCCTTAATGTTCCAATCAATATAAATACATACAACTCAAATCAACCACAAGCAAGCATACAAAAATTTACTAACCAAACCAAGAACCCTCCCCACCCCCCCACCCCCCACCCACCCACACACACACACTTAAACCATACAATGTCCACATTGTATAATACAAAAATTAAGCTAAGTATGTTAAAGGTAAGAGAAAGAGAGAGACGTCTCTAAAATCGCGCTTGTAGTGATGAGTCGAGCGTCCAATGTCCAACGGGCTTCAAAGTCGAGGGGAACCTAAAACAAGAAGAAACAAAAACACATAAAAACAACAAAGTTAAAAGGCTTGGGTTGCCTCCCAAGAAGCGCTCTTTTAACGTCAATAGCTTGACTACATTTCCATTCGATGTCATCCTGGGTCTAAAAATAAATGACGATCGTGCCTCGCCTTGGTATTCTCCAAGAGCAAGAATTAGCGATGATAATCACCAAGGCGGGCACGCAAAGCATAACCCGAGATACAGAACACTCCAACTAGATTTGGAGGTCGGAACCGCGAGTAATCGATCACCTTGAATATATCAAAGGATAATAGGCACACGGGGTGATCCTCGATCAAAGGAATACTTAGAGAATCTTTCGAGCACATGAAATGTCTAACAACCAAACCATGCTCTGTCGTTCCCTTGATCACCGCCTCAACGCCCTCAAAGTCAGAATTGGTTTAAAAGAGGGCAAACGGGCTCCTTCTCAACTATCTCTTCTAACGCCTCCATCTCATGTTCATACAAAGCGACAGATGGCACGGCATGAGGTTCAATAAATTCACCCAAAGGTGACTCTCCCACATAATCTTGCACAACTTCCTCGAAAAACACGGGAGAGACAATGCTGACTTCCACCCCCTTCTTCTTACCCACCAATTTCACCTCTTTGCACACCTCGTTCAAAATATCATCAACACTGGAATCGCCATCAACAAAGGTGGAATTTTCCACATCAAAGATGGGCATCTCCTCTTGCCAAGGTTGGTCTAGCCCGTGCACCTTGTTGTCAAATTGCTCTAATTGAATATCAAGGTGTTCTATGCATTCATCCATACGTCGAGTCATTTCCACGATCTCGTTTAAAAGTTCTTGAGAAATTATGGCGTTAGGATCGCCACTCGAAATATATACATTAGAGGTGAGTGGAGTGTAAACGTCGTAGCTCGAAGAATAGAAATCTTGAAACGGTGGAGCATACGAGTCATCGCTCAGGTAAGAATAAGGCGGGGCAAATTGAGCATAAGAATCGTCAAGACCCGGATCATAGTACCCACGAGACGGTGCATAAGGGTCCATGATCGGACCATAGCAAAATGAAGGATATGGGCCGAAATGATCAAAACGATGGGTCCATTCTCGACCGCTCGGAGCATACGGGTCATAATATGATGGAGGAACTTAACAATCGAAAGTTGGAGCGTAAATGTCATCATATGGCGAACTAACTTGATAATTCGCCATCTTCAATCAAAATAATCTCGAGTCTTCAAAAATGTGGCTACAAAGCACAACACTCAAAAAACGAGATTAAATGCACCCGAAAGTACAAAAACAACAAAAACAAAAATAATAACAAACACTAACACAAACAAACAAATAAGAACACAAACAAAATCACGAAGAGTAAACACCAAAATCGCGACCTATATCCTTCCCCGGTAACGGCGCCAAATTTTTGAATCGAACTTTTTACACCTACTTTTTATTTAAAAATAAAAGGCTCATCCGCAAGAGAACGTAGCAGCTGTAGGTGGTGATCGAGGATTTCTTAGCACTCTAAGAAATCTTCTCCGCAATAGTATGGAGTCATTATAGAGCGGTAAGTTTTCCCGAGTCGTGTCTCTCGAGTATAGATATAATCGGCGGTCGGTGTTTTTACTTAATCTCTTGTTAATATTAATTACACTAATCTACACTAGGAAAGCATTAAGTCATTGAGTGGGTTTTTAGTTTTATGCTAAAGCTTGAGTTTAAAAAGGAGACTTTAATTAAAAATGATTGGGTTTAGGGTGTTCGGTTCGTCTCCACGATCAATCGGTTTTTGCCGAGCACTTAATCCACGATTCGGGGTTGTCAATCCCAAACGTCAATCAAGTATTGGGGTCGTCAATCCCAATTCTCAACAAATTCCGATTAATGGTTCTAAACGAACTTAAACCCTAAACCCGTAATTTCTAAACGAGTTGCATCAAATATAAATTAAAGCTTGCTTGAAAGTAATTAATTTTTAATGACATTAATTAAAACTAATTAACAACATTGCATAAATTAAAATCTACTAAACTAATAAGGCTTGCAATTGAAAGAGAAGACATGGAGGGAAACTAAAAGCTTGAAATTTAAAGAAGTCAAAAGCATTAAATATGAGACAAGACAAATTTACCAAAGAGAAAAAGTTCATGCATCTTTCAAAGTCCAAAAGTTTGTCTATCTAAAAGAGGTAAAAAGCTTGAAATTGAAAGCATCCATGGAGTTTTGCAAGAAAAAGAGAACAACAAGCTAGGGAATGAAAAGGGGAAATTGAAATGCAAAGAACAACAACACAAACTAAATCTAAAAACCAACACAACTTCAATAACAACAATCAACAATAACAACACAAGAAGGTAAGGGAAAGAAAACTACCAATTGCATTAAACACCAAACAAGAACTTCAAAAGTAGATTAAAATCTTCAAAAGCAACCAAGAACCACAAGTGAAGGATATGTCACCTTCTCCCACACTTGATAAGAACACCTAAACCTAACTACACTAACTAGCTAAACTACATTAACTAAGGATTTAAACTAGGGTTTATTATGCAAGAGTAAAGGAAATGCTTGGAGGAAATTGAGCAAGCCCCAAATTCCACCAAGGAAGGGTTGGATAAGGTTGGAGAGAGCTGGTCCTATATATACAAAAATGCAGGGGCAAAATCGTCAAAATGGGTCAAAATCTCAGAAAATCCTGCGTTGCAGTCGATCGACTGAGAACCAGTCTATCGACTGAGTTCCAGTCGATCGACTACTTCCTCAAAATTGGCGAACTCACTGCCGAGCAGTCGATCTGGAGAGGTCCAGTCGATAGACTGAAAGCCAGTCGATCGACTGGTACGGCTGCTCCCGGCTCGGTTTTCTCACTTCTGCTCTAAACGTCCGCCGGCTGTCGCTCCTCGTTCGCGCTGTGTTCCCTTGCTTGTCCATTCCAATCCGAGTTGAGTGGGATGCCTCCAAACGTGCGTGGGCTCCGCTTGGTCATCCTACGGCCAAAAGTACGAAAAAGAGTAAAAATATACGAAAAACTATTAAAAATCGCACAAAAGCTATAAAACCCTAAAACTAACAAAATAGGCCAAAACGACTCCTAAAACCCGTAAATGCAAGCAAAACACACGCGAATGCGACACAAAAAGGTAACAAAAAAGTGTACAAAAAAGTACTAATCAGGTGGTAAGTTGGACTCGAGTCGAATCACAAGGAAGACTAATCGGGAGTTATTCTAGTGTTTGGTTTTAAGAATGAGAAAACGAAAGAAAATACTCAACTAAACACGCGATCAAATATGGTTTGAGAGTTTCTAACATCTACGACAATCAAATAAAACCAAAAGCCTTTAAAACGATTAAGAAAGCGAGGGTTCTAGTGCGCCAGAATCATCTCCACGATCAGGGTTGTCAATTCCGATGGCTCTAAATGGCCCTAGGCACTAAAACGATCTAGCCTACAAGCATTAACATGATCAATAGAATAATTTTAATGAAAGCATTTAAACTCAAGCATCAAAGGAATTCAACAGAACAATTACTCTAATAAACATACAATTAAAAACCTACAAATTACTAAGCATAAAAAACGAGAAAATAAAAGCTTACGAAATTGACCGAGAAAAGTAACGATGTTCAAACGAGAAATTAAGCTACTAACTACAAACTAATATATCTAACATCTAAAGTCTGAAAAACTAATATAACATCTAAAATCTGAGAAACTAAAATTTAAACAACTGAAAAATAAAACGGAGACGAAGAACAAACGAGGAGACAAAGACTTGAACTTGCGATCTTCAACTCTTCAACCCGAATTATGCGTGTGATCGAAAGGGGGCAAGAACCGAGGGGTCTCTGCAATTTTCAAACCTTCCCCCAAGTTCCAGCACCCATTTTCTGAAGAAAAGGATGGGTTTATATAGATTTTTTCGAAAATAACCGCTAAAACTGTCGGAGCGTCGACTGACACAGGCGGAACGTCGGCGTCGACGCGTGCCAGGCGCTCACGTCGACCAGGTAGTGCGTCGACCGATGTGGTCCAAGATCGACGCAACTGCAAGTTTGCGTTGACCAAGCGTCGACGGTGCGTCGATCGACGCGGGCGCTGGTTGCGGTGCCTGCAGGGATTTGGAACATCGCTCGTCCTGTCTTCTTCGTTTCGAGCTGAAACACGAAAATAAAGCAAAAGTAGGCTATTACTTATAAAATAGATTAGAAAAATATTAAACACGATAAGAAACAAAAATTATCAAAAGAAAGAGAAACGAGAAGAAAATAAACCTAAAAACCCTAAAAGCACACAACACACGATGCAAAAACACATGAAAATCACATACAAATATGTTCAAATCAATGCGCATAGATTAATACATAATATTCTTTGTATATGTGTGTTTATACATATATTCAATATATATGCGTGGGTGTGTGTATATTAACTCAATTAACCACTTATCAACAATATATTTATTCCAGTGGTGCTACATACCAAAGAAAAAAAATCTTACAATAATAAGTTCATTAAAAATTCAGATTTTCAATCGGAAAATAAATAGATCACCATATAATACAAGAAATATGTTTCACCATCTACTAACTAATTTCCTTCACTACAATTTCTTAAATAAACCCACAAAAAAAATAATAAGTCATTTCCATTTCTTGAACTTACAATAAACTAACCTTTGTTACTGCCTTCATTAAAATCTTGTTTCTATCCGAGACAATACACAGCCCATCCCTTGTACCAATAGCATCTCTAAGGTTTTAAAAAACCATTCGTAAGCCATGTCATTTTTGGAATAAACTATTGTAAATGTGAAGGCAGAATGTGTGCATTCACATCCTGAACACTACCGTTAGGAGAGTCCTAACGTACAATGCTTTTAAAAATATTCCATCAATAACTATGATCACTGACAATGGTGTCAACCTTTTATGGAAGCATACAATGACATGAAGAGGTATTAAGATTTCATGTCGTAAAATATGTGCACTTTTACAAAACTTCCAGGATTTACGTCTTTCACCAACTCGAGATATCGTGATATCAATCGATATGACTCATCCGGTTTACCTCGAATGTCATCGACCGCCTTTCTTTTCGACCTCCACGCCTTCTTGTAGTTCAGTTCAACCTCGTAATCATCTTTCATGTCTCTCATTATGTCGACTAGTGTGTACATAATTTTTAAATTACAAAAAAATTTCTTAATACAATCGCTGACAATTTGGGAAGTTGCTTGTTGTTTTTCATTCATTCGTGTATTGATCGGACATGTATGTGTACTTTTCAAGGATCGTACCTTAAAAATACTAGACTGACCAACACAAGAATCTTTGAAAAGTCAACCATAGTTATCATATAAGCAAACAACGTAATATTGTTTGGACAAGACTTCACGACCCTAAAATTGAACCTCTCGCTTATCGCCTAAAATCTCAATGTTCTCTTCAATACATCTTCATTATTAAACAATTGGCCTACTCGGATATCACCATGTTCAATGTCATCATGTACAACAATGTTCTTATCGCACGACCACTCATTTAATTCATTTGTCTTACCCTCTACCTCATCTGAAATCACGTTTGCTGCTTCTTTTACAAATTCAACAAAATTCAATTTCGGGACGTGAGTGTCACTTAGCATAATCACCCTTAAGCGCTGCGTTTGCGCAAAATTGTTATTTCCCGCACACATGCCCCCTATAGTCATCACGGATCTCGATTCAACTGTCCACTTCTCGATGATGGTCGTGCATAACGGGAACTTGGTGTGATCATGCTCCTTCGACTTCAATTCCTTGTAGCATAGCAAACTTGCATCGCAATCGGTGGATGCATCATTAAGTTTATACTCCAATACTAGATCATTCGAACTCTCATCTACTTTCAGTTCATATGTAATTAGATTCTTCAAACTATCGTAACTGCACCCCGGGTTAACGGTAACTCCAATAACCTTAAAATTTGTGTAGTTGTTATTCTCGCCCCACAACTCATTGTAATGTACAAAAATAAGCATTAAATCCATATCCTGCAAAACTAACAAACACACACTCACCATAAACCATGTCTAACACTATAAAAAATGGAACGAGAAATACAAATTCCAGATTAGAAGGTATTATATCAGCTAATATAAACGAACATCATCATCACGCTAAATACACCTAACTATTATTAAGGAAATAAAAATCACAATACATAACATTAAAAATAGTACTTTCTCATGCCTACGATTTTGTTTGATATTTGTCTTCAAGTTAAAAAAAAAAAAAAAAAAAAAAAAAAAAAAAAAAAAACTTAACGAAATTTTTTTTGAATAAACCAGAAGATAGGAGGTTTTCTCATCACCACAAGTTCAATATGTATCAAAAAAAAGCCTATATCGCTGATCATATTATTAGAAACATAATAGCTATTCAAATTATACTTTGAAAAAGAAAAAAAGAACGCTCAAATTGATAATCGCACACACAAACAAAAACAACACACCTAGATTTTTTAAATCATTCTCCCTTCGTTTGGTGTTTGATTCTTTATCAGGAAAAACTAAATTTATGTTTTTGTACGTGACCAGTTAGGCCATCTGACCCGATACTATAATGTATTGGTTTTTGTACTGTGATTAGGATGACAATCCCAGGCCCAGGTTCGCCCTGGCCCGCCCCGACCCGTGCCGTTTGGGCGGCCGCCCCGTGACCCGTGGCGGCGGGTTCGGGTACCTTCTCCGCCCCGCGGGTACCCGCCCCGACCCGACCCGCTGTATATTTTTTATTTTTAAATATATTTTATATATGTTTAAATATTTCTTTATATGAATTATTAAAAAAATTTAAATTTAGTATTGCTTTTAATTAATTTTTCATCTTATATTTAATTTTTATAATAATATATTTTTATTATATATTACATTAATTTTAAATTTAATAAAAATAATAAAAAAATGAATATAACGGGTCGACCCGCCCCCCCCGCGACCCGTGGCGGGGCGACCCGACCCATGGGATGGACGGGGCGGGCCCGGGTCCTCTAGTACCCGGTTCGACCCGGCCCATTGCTATCCCTAATTGTGATTTATTGATTTTTGTACTGTAATGTATTAGCTTTTTATAAATCTCTGACCCGTGTTATAATGTATTAGTGTTTGTACTGTGATATATTTATATTATAATGTATTGATTTTTTATTATAATTTATTGGTTTTGCACTACAATGTATTGATATGAAATTTTGTCCTAAAGAATGATCCGTTAATTCGGCCTAACAAGCATCTTTAGTAGGTATGTATTAGTTTTTAATAAATCTTTGACCCGTACTATAATGTATTAGTTTTTGTACTGTAATATATTTATATTATGATTGATCCGTGCTATAATGTATTAATTTTTGTACTGTGATATATTTATATTATGATGTATTAATTTTTTATTATAATTTATTGATTTTTGCACTACAATGTATTGATATGAAATTATATCTTAAAGAATGATCCGTTAATTCGGCCTAACAAGCATTTTTATCAGGTAGGATTCTGGTTTTCAAATTTTTGGTAAGTCATTTTTTTTGCGTTCCTTTTGAATTTGTTTCCACCCATTTGATTCTGGTTTTCAAATTTTTGGTAAGTCATTTTTTTTGCGTTCCTTTTGAATTTGTTTCCACCCATTTTTCTTCAAATCTATCATTAAGGTGCGGTCCAAACCCGGTTCCACATTAGGTCGACACGACATTTGTGGTCTTATTAAAAAGAATTATAGATAGTGTTTAGATCTTGCTTAGACATTTATGAAATTTTATAAAATTTGTTATGCAGAAATGTAAAACAGCCTCCCAAATTTGATAATTATGTAAATTTCCCCACAAATATCTTTGTGGTCTATTTAAAAAAAATTATCAAATAATTTTATAATTACCAAAAACATAATTACATCCGATCAGTCTATTACTAATAGACGAGATTCAAATTTCCTGTACCAATTTAATGATGGTGAAGATATATTTCAACTAATGTCTACTAATAATAACCTAGCAGCATTAAACCACCAAATATACCAAAAGTCAAACTAGAATCACCCCATCAATGGAAAAGGCGACTATAGCAACAAATTAAAAGGGGGATGAGTAGAAAAACAGCCTCTTAAAAACGTACCACCATCTCATGGGTGCTTTCAAGTCAATCGAGTTTTATTAAGACAAATATTAAAATGCGAAAACAATTCAAAAGGAAAAAAAAAAAAAAAGCCCACCACACACTCATCAATAAACCATAAAATGAAGAGAGGTCAAAAAAACCTTAACCCTAGTACTTGTAGTCCTTAACATGAAGGCTCTCAGACGCACCCTCGCTCAACCCACTCCCACCCTGGTAGGTCCCAAGCGTCGCCTCGGAATTAGCCTTGCACCTAGCCAAAAACGCCGCCTGGGCCTTGGGAATATTCTCAACTTTTCCGGCCCACGCCTTGAGCGTGCTCTGCTGCAAAGCCCGCCCGAACGAGAAAGTAAGGCTCCACGGCTTCTTAGCCTTGAGCTTGTTCATCGCGTTCAGATTAACCGTCGCCTGCTCCTCGCTCTGCCCGCCCGACAAGAACACCACGGCGGGGACCGCAGCTGGCATCGTCCTCTGCAATGCGCGGACTGTGTACTCAGCGACAACCTCGGGCGCCACCTTGGCGGAGTCCGAGCCCGGTGTCACCATGTTGGGCTTCAGGAGGGTCCCTTCCAGAAGGACGTGGTGGTCGTTGAGTGCCTTGTAGCACGCTGCCAGGACACGCTCAGTGACGTCGGCGCACTTGTTGATGTCGTGGGGACCGTCGACGAGGATCTCGGGCTCGACGATGGGGACCAGGCCGTTCTCTTGGCAGATGATGGCGTAGCGGGCCAGGCCGTTGGCATTCTCGTTGATGGCAAGCTGGGAGGGCTCGTTGGGCCCGATCTTGAGGACAGCCCGCCACTTGGCGAACCTGGCGCCTGCGGTGTAGTACTGCTGGCAGCGCTGGGCCAGGCCATCAAGGCCTTGGGTGGTGGTCTCGCCGTTGGTGCCAGCAAGCTCCACAGTGCCCTTGTCGACCTTAATGCCGGGGAGGACACCTCCCTCCTTCAAGACATCAACGAAGGGCTTACCTGCAAATCAAAATAAAAATTATATTTTAAGGAACAGTTACAAAAATCATCATTCGTAACCTAAAGGTTTTTTTTTAGTAATTTTGAAAGTTGTCTGGGTGTTTTTGTAATTACTCAAAACCTAAAGGGCTTTTTTTTGTAATTATGAATTTACCTGCAGCAGTTTTTTGGTAAAGAGTTTCCTCATAGAGGATGACACCACTAAGGTACTGAAGGGCGCCGGGGGTGGTGAAGAGAAGCTCACGAAGAGCTTGCCTGTTGGACTCGACATTCTCTACGTTGATGCTGGAGAGACGCTTGCCGATTGTGCCGGTTGACTCGTCGGCAGCGAGGATACCTTTGCCAGGGGTGCCAATGTATGTGGCATTAGCGATGAGCTCATCTGCAGGGAGATACAACACAGCAACAACATTTAAAACAAATGGCTTTCCCAAATAGATATTGAGCAGACTATTCATATAAACAAAATAAATAACAAATTAAAATTCCTAGGAATTTGATTTAAACAAAATGTTTATCTATTCTAATCCAGGCCCATTAGTTTTATCAATTAAAATATCAGTTCAGGAATGGATTGTATAGGGATCAACTAGCAAACATAAGTAATAAGTAATTAGCGTAAGCAAACAATACAAACTAAGATCTAAACACTCACACACATACGAAATATTAGTAGTGTAACTACAGGATCAAATACAGTCAATAATCACAATGAAACAAATCGGGTGATATAAATCTCTAACTTCGAGAATTGTTGCGACAACAATTCAAAACTTCATCTCCCGAAATCACACATCAGAATCGACAAAAGCATGAAATAAAATTAGAACACTCCAGATCTGAAGATAAATAAGCAAACTAGATGCAAGCACAGATCGGAAAAGAGCCTAGATCTTTAAAAAAACTCCACAGAACTAAAGCCGAGCAAACGATCAAATAGCAGTAGTCACTCGAAAAAACAAAGCGGGAAAAAATAAAAAATAAAAGGGGAGAAAAAATTACCGGCGTACTTTCCACGATAGCAAGACATGATTAGTGCAGTTACAGACGAATCGATAAGCGAATTATTAATCAGGAAAATGAAAACAGGGGAGACGAAAATTAAATCCCGACTGGAAATGTGATTGAAAAAGAGATGGGGGGCTAGGGGTTTTATACAAAGGGCCGTCGATGTTAGTTATCGCTTAATCACGACCCCTCGTCCAAGTAACCCGTCTTTTTTGGTAATTTCTTTATTTACCAATTATACCCCCTATATTCTATAATCTTTAGTACGCTTGAATTGAAAATAAGATAAAATCACCCGATATTAATCAATTGTCCAAGTTTATTTCCACAAGAATTGTGTGAGATTATTTTATGACGAGGCGATTAAAAAAATATTAAGTATTACTTACAGTAATCTTTAAATAAATTGTGTAAATTTGTATTTGAGAAAAAATAAATTGTTTTACACATATCTAACTATAGGCAGTCTCACATTACATTTTTTACAAACTATAATGTTTCAAAATAACACATTGATAATTAAAAGCCGATTGGTTGGTAAGAGGGGCCGAAAGCAAGAGAAGCAGAAAGGCCCACGAGATCAAAAGAGGGGAAAATGTCGACTTAAATCACGAGGGATGAAGCAACTTTTTGCTATACTTGAAAACATCAATGCTTGCAAATTAACGGATAATAAAATTGGATAACTTATTATGTAAACTTATTTGATAGATGATTATATTAAGTTATTGTATAAAAGTGTTTTATAAATAGTTATGAATCGATAGTTATTGATTGTGTAAAATAAGATATCAACACAAATTATTATTTGGTATGTCTTTTAATTAATAATTAAAATAGTATTTACAAAAAATATGGTGATTATTTAAAAATTATCATATAAGTTTCTTGATTCGGAAGATTTCAAATATATTAAATTTAATTTGGATAGTTATTATTATTATTATTTAATCAAAAAATAATTAAATTAAAAATTAATTTTGCAGACCAAAAAGATAATTCTAACATCTATTTTACTAACAACTTAATTAAGTCAATCATCTAAATTAAAATATAGCCTCTCATTTTACCTCAGATTTTTTATCAGATTAAACAGCGGATGCGTATGAATTGAGTAAAATGAAGAAATAATTCTCCATAAATCAAATCAACACACTAGGGTTGTAATCCGATTAGGTGTGGCATAGCCAATACAAAAAAGTGTGATACACCAAATGAATATTAATTTAAAATAAAGTCATATAAATTCATAAGTTTTTATCTTATTTTATTTTAAAACAGTTTGACTTGAGAAGGTTTAGACACCTAATTCCTAAAGCCAAACTAATTAAAGGAAACAAGGTTGTTTCCTTTATAGTCAACTTATAATGATGATTTCCGTTAAATGTATTATCATTCTTTTGTTAGTTTAACTATATATATGTGTGTAAGGTTGTTGTTACTAATATTTCTATTATAATAAATGTGTTGCATATTAATATTGGAATGTTTGAAAATTAATATATTATATATATAAAATAATAATATTTGGATTTAAGTCATAAGTACTCGAACTTGTTAAATAGCAAAGAGATGATGATCTATTGAAAAATATCGCATTAGCTTTCCCGTGAAAATTCTTTTTAAATTTAAGAAACAATAAACAAACAAAGGACAAGTCAATTTCGTGACATAATGAATAATGATGCATCCTGGTTACTGATGTCATGCTGCTCGTCATCTTTCACGCTGCTAATTTGATTTTTGGTGTCCTTTAATCCCATAAATAATAATAAATGCACTGTTGATATAGTTAAACTTCGATATATATATAATATGAGGAGAGCGGATACACGCAGACAGTCTTTTAGGGATTGGTTCAGGAAATAGGGGTAAATTGACCTTCCCGTCCTTAATGAGAGAAATGTCTTTATTTAAAGTGGAAAACTCCTACTAAAATTTTTCTTTTACACTTTTCTCCCCATAACTCTTTAACTTTTATTTATTTAATTATTTATTATTATTATTATTATTATTATTATTATTATTATTATTATTATTTTATTTTATTATTATTATATATATATTTTTTTTATTTTTTTGTCATCTTTAAAATGGAAATAGTCCATTACGACCATATCAGGCCCATCATGCTTCCGTAAATTAAAATGTCTCAATAACCTTCATACCTCTTTTGACAGAGTCGATTCCGGGTGAGATGGGTTGCGACGCCACCAGCTGAAAAATCACCGCCCCTAGCTCGTTTTACAGACGGTTCATCTCCGTCTAACT
Source organism: Phtheirospermum japonicum (assembly GCA_014905375.1). Taxonomy (NCBI): domain Eukaryota; kingdom Viridiplantae; phylum Streptophyta; class Magnoliopsida; order Lamiales; family Orobanchaceae; genus Phtheirospermum; species Phtheirospermum japonicum. The sequence continues at coordinate 826,808 of BMAC01000162.1, forward strand.
TCCTTTTTATGAAGTTGAGCTACAAGTTATCCAGCTCCTTCAGAAACCGATCAGCACAGCCTTGGTTCGTTTTCTACTCCAGGCGTACGAGATATTTTGATTATGGAGATAAATTAAAAGTACTGAACATGAGTGGAAGCGAAAGCCTTTATTTTATTAAGAATTTAAAATAAAATTTATTACATTAGTAATCTCCTTTTGGGAGGAGAAAACTTGTTTAGCCTCTCATAGAGAAGGCTTGCACTCGTAGATACATAAACTTCTTAATACAAACTCTTAAAACACTTTTTATTCTTGCACACAAAACACTCTTTCTTTATTAATATGAGAAAATAGAAGGTGATGAGCGATGCCTTCTYCTTCCTCCAAATCCTGAATTTATAGAGGTCTGGCGGACTTGAAATCCGGACTTCACATAGCTTGTAAATTAATTGACGTCATTGCTTACGTCTTTATTTGCATTATTGTCCTCTGTTAGCTGGTGGAATTWCCGCTTTCCAGAGGCACGTTCTTGAGGGACCTGATCATCACATGATCCTTTTATTGTTGTCGGGGAATCCTTTACTTTTTTGATTTGRGCGGTCCCCGGGTAAAACGTGTTTTTGGTGTCCCCTGWRCACTTGYCTTATTCTGTTTGGACTTTGTACCAAACTCTGGCTCTGTTTGATTCGAGCATTCCGGACATATTTTCTCCGTCCATCTCCAAACGTGGGCCATGTTACAGTATTTTCGGCGAGTTTCTTTACTCCCTCGTAGCTTGTTGTTCCACAAAAGAGATCTCTTTTTCTCAAATAGGTCTTCTGCGAATCCTGTTGTGTTTCCTGTCATTGTGTTTAACAGGAAAGATCCATTCACCGTATTCTGGAAGAACTTGAACGGAAACTTGACTTTGTCCATCTCGGTGAGGCAGACCCAAAGACCCCATGCCCTTCTTGTGGACATGTCGTCTTCCGTAAGTGATGCCACTAACGGAATTCCTTCAGACGATGGTGCCTTGATTCTCTTAATTGCTTCCATGTCTGGTCGCCTGAGTTTGATGAAATGGAA
>BMAC01000162.1:840819-863867 GCA_014905375.1 Phtheirospermum japonicum
CTTGAGAAATATTAGCCTATACAATATGATCGTCAAGTTTTGTAACAACCAACATTACACAACACAAGGAAATGAATCAATATTTCTCAACAACATGAGTGGAATTCTAATTTTTAGTTTTAGCTCATAGTTCAGCAATRCATAGCACTTAATGGTGTTTAGAAACTTTGGTGAGTGGACGTCCTACAATATGTCAATATTTGAATCGGAACTTTAATTCTCCATCATTTTATGACATCCTATATTTATTAATCAAATCGACGACATCAAGTGTTAGAGATTGAATAGCACGACTCCAAATAAGCGAAACATTCAGTAGTTTTTTCAAATTGTGGATATGTGTTGGCCACAATTGACGGAAAATGGTCACCATCATCTTTCAATAATAGATAAACTTGATTTCAATTTGAGCGATACATCGTTTGGTCCTCCAACTATTTCATCTCGTATACTATTTATCGATTTGACGATTTTTTTTAACTTGACAAAATCGGGATCTGAATTGTGATTTTGCAGCTCTACATTCTTGGTCAACTTCAAAACCATGTAATGAGTACATAAATGTGAAGATTTGGTCATCATGTGAAATATGTCTGGTCCAGCGCCATTTAGAACAATTGGCAAAATCTGATGAAAATCTCCACAAAGAATTATTATTTTGTTACCAAATGAAAGCTGCGTATTATAATTATTTTGCGATCTCATCACATCTTTTAATGTTTTGTCCAGAGTATCAGAATAATGGCTATGCATCATTGGAGATTCATCCCAAATAATGAGATGCGCATCCACCATTAATTTTGAAAGTGGAGTACCAGGAAACATCGAGATCTTGTTGGATGTTAAAAGGACCCTAAATCCAGAATGCCTAATTATTCCTTTCGAAATAAGAGAAGTTATGTCGTTAGATATTACATTAGCAATCCCACTATTAGATTTGTAGAAAGCGTCCTCTGTATCCATAGATGAGAAATACACCACCCTTGGTTAAATGTATTGCATCCATGACTTTATCAATTTTGGCAGAAAATGTATTAAATATTTAAATAAGTAATTATATATATGTATGTATGAATGTATGTATATAAATGTATGTATGTATGTGTTTCGGTGAGAACCATCCCTAGTTCTCATACCATAGATGGTTTTTACCGAAACCACTCCCTATATATAATACATCTAAATATTATTTAAAAATCGAATAATATTGACATGTTCATACAATGATTGTTATTAGACGAAATGTACTTTACAAATTATGAAAAATCTCCTTATACACAATATTTATAATATTATTATTACGTTTATTCTAATCATCGCCGATCAATATTTTTAAACCCTTACAATTAGTCACACTTGATATAACAACGTACAATTAACCATGACTGAAAACTGTCTTATTTAGGAAAATATTTGTTTGGTAATTCTAAACTTTTGCAACACCATCATGTCCAAAAATATTTGTTTGATCATTATAAACGAATTATTTTACTATCTAGCATGGATTGTAGGTATGCTACAAATTTGGTATGAAGAGAATTTTTTACATTGTTACCTCTACATAGCGAGCAAATAATAGTTTAAGTATACAAAACAAAATATGAATATTCAAATGAAGTTAAAGTGATTGGTATGTAAAATGTAATTGCATATTTAATGAAATTATCTAGATTTCGAGTTTTGATATAAATTAAGTATGTCATGAATGCTTTCAAGATTACCGTCATTGGTAACATTTACTTTTAGAGGCAATTTCCCTTCTTGGTTTTGAGATTAGTTGATCTTTTTACGAACCTATTACAGTTGATGCCACAGTGTTCATTCCACTCGATGCTAGTTTTGCACTTGTGTTGTTTTGCATGATTATTGAGATAGTAATAAAATATATTATTTTATAAAATCAATTCAAATCAAAAGTATTGAATCGTAATAATATTTTATAAATAACATGTTGATAGCCAATAAAACAAATGCTACATTGTATTGCACTGTGCAATTTTGCATATTTTATTTTAAAAAGTGGTCAAATTATTTTTGAGATGTGAAAAATCTCATATTATTGGACTCAGAATAAAAACCAAAATAACATATATATATATATATATATATATATATATATATATATATATATATATTCAAATGATCTTATTAATTTTTTTATATATTAATTAGGGTATCGTCCTAATGATGTTAAGAAAATTCTTACATAGTTAAAAAAGAAACTAAATCATCATTAATATTAAATATTATTTATGAGATCAATTCAAATAAAAAAAGTACTGAATCGTAATAATATTTGATAGATAACATGTTGATAGCCAATAAAATAAATACTAAATTATGTTATCATTTTTATATAATCTAACTTAAAAAAGTGGTCAAATTACTTTTGATATTATTTGGACTCACAATTAAAAAAAACAAAAAAAAACATAAAATAAAATAAAATAATATTTATATGTACGTGTGTGTGTGTGTATATATATATATATATATATATATATATTTAAAGGATCTTGTTATTTTTAATATTAATTAGGGTATTATCTTAATTATATTAAGTAAATTATTATATAATTAAAAAAAGAAAAATAGTCCTACGTGACTTTTTCTCTCTCTTACATGGTTTTTTTAGGTCTACTATAATTTCGTGTGAAGATAAAAAATTTTCCTCGCAAAATGAGCAGATGATAGTATAAGTATTAAATTAAATATATATATATATTACAATGATGTTGAAGCGATTAGTATGTAAAATATAAATGCACACCTAAGAGAATAAATTCGATTTTGAACTTCAATCGATATTAAGTATGACATTAATYCTTTCAAAATTACTGTTTTTAGKAAAATTTGCTTTCAAAGGCGGCCTTCCCTTTTTCTTTTTTGTTTTTGAATTAGTTGATATTTTTTAAAATATATTGTAGTTGATGTCATAATGTTCATCCCACTTGGTGCTGTGTTTGAACTTGTATTGTTTTAAGTGATTTTTGAGATAATAACAAAATACATTATTTTATTAAACCAATTCAAATAAAAAAGTGTTGAATTGTAATAATATTTTCTAAACAACATGTTGATAGTAATAAYATAATATCAAATTATATTATATTGTGGATTTTTGTATAATTTAATTAAATAAAGTGATCAAATTATTTTTGAGAAAAAATGACAAATTTGATATTGTTGGACTTGGAATGAAAAAAAAAATGAAAAAACGTAAAAGAAAAAAACTCATAATAAAAATTAAAATAACATATAAGTGATTATATATATAATATTAATTCTTATTTTTATAATATTAATTATATATATATATATATATATATATAATATTAATTCTTATTATAATGTTAATTAGAGTATCTATCCTAATTATGTTAAGAAGATTCCTACATAATTAAAAAAAGAAACTAAGCCTAGGTGAATCAAATCATCATTGATATTAATTATGGTATCTATCATAATTATGTTAATAAAACTCCTACATAACTAAAAAAAGAAAATAATCTTACGTGGCATTTTTTCTCTCTCCAGGCCTCTCTTTTAATATAGATATATATAGATGTAGTATGGAATTTTATGAATGTAGTATGAAATTTGTAGTATTAATTGGAATTCCACAACGTAGTATGAAATTTTATGAATGTAGTATGGAATTCAATAGTGTGAATTGGAATTTTATGAATTGGAATTCCACAACGTAGTATGAGATTTTATGAATGTAGTATGGAATTCGATAGAATTCCACAACGTAGTATAAAAATTCTTATGAATGTAGTATGGAATTCGTTTGGAGTCCGGCGATTAACACGGTACTATGAAATTAATATGAGTCTTATTTGAGTTAAATTTGGGAAAAATAAAAATTGAGAAGTAAAACAGGATTAACATGGTAGAATGCAATTAATATGAATCTTATTTGAGTTAAATTTTGGAAAATAAGAATTGAAAAATAAAACAGGTTAGTAAGGATAAATTTGTACTTTTATGTATGAGTTTGATTAAATGAGAAGTTGAATAATTAAATGGGAATGAATACTTTTCAATGGATTTTTTGGGAATAAATATTTTTCTATTGGAGTAAACGGGAATTATCCCTTAAAATGTTTTCATCATCTATAGATCTATGTCTTATCAATAGAAAGATTTTTACAAGTAAAAAGTTTGTAATTTTTGAATGATACAATATTTATGATACTAACTAAAGTATTACATACACAACTAAATATAACAAAGATACTACTAGAATTATCATATCAAATAACAATATAGATAATAGTAGTAAGTGTAAAAGTATCATAAAACTTATGAAATGCATCACAAATACATCTAAAAGTATCACAATATGCACTCAATAAATTATATATATAATAGATAGACCAGATTTTAACAGTATTTTAAACATCCAAGAAATGTATCAGAAAGTTGTCTTAAAGTATCACAAAATTGAATCATTATATTAAAAAGTGGTTTTGGAAATATGTATAAATAAATACTAAAAACTATATCAAACGGGGTTTGGTGTTTATGACCCAAATTCTTTACCGGCAATGGCAATTGTTACATTTGACTTGATTTTTTTTTCTTTTTCTTTGAAGTGGCCCTATAACCTCTTTGATCTTCCCTTATTTTTCGAGCATTGAGTATCAAGAACCTGATTTTTTGAGTTGCTTGGTATGTCAGATTCTTCACTTAACTCCATATCTCTTAAGGTTTTTGTGAGTTCGTTAAGTTCAATACAATTTCTACTATATCAATTGCATTAAAAGAGTATAGTACTTTCTTGCCATCTCATGTCACCAAGGAACAAAATCATCGTGTTTTTTGATAGTCGTATTTGCAACACATACTTTATCCAAAATTTCAGATTTTGTCATCAATGACCATCATTTCTTGACATATACACCTAGGATTGTTTCCACACCGTGCATATTGAATACCCTTAATAGAAGATAGCATAAAAAATAACATTCTTTTATTTTCTTGCATGGACACGTGACGAGATGGGTTCTCAGATCAATTTTCACACGATGGATCCCTGCACGGTCTTCATTAGATGAAATGCCAAATACTTCATTACTTCATCTTCATAAATAGAGTGCACTTCATAGTAAAGTCGATTACGAATTCACTCTCAAAAACTCTAAAAAATGATATAGTGTACACATGGGCAGCATGCTTTATGATTGGTGTCAAATCCAAGGGTGATGCTGGGGTAAACTTTGGACAGGTGAATTCGAGATATTCCTCTGTACTCCTCTAATTTTCTAACATTACTGTCCAATACTCATAATAATGAGTCAGGCTCGTCGTCTTTTTCACATTATAGCCGAGTGCATTATTTGTGCTTCCACTTCTTTGTGGAGATAACATCTCGGCAGAGAAGAAATCTTTGCTAAAGGTTGTACACCACCTATCTCTTAAAGTATATAAATATTGAAACCAAATATTATCTTGCAGTGCAAAATTTAATATCATTGATTCCCAGCATCGTTAAAATTCATTCTCATCAGCACAATTTAGCAAATATTTTTATATTTTAAAACTAAGTATCAGATATATCATCTAAAGTATCACAAATATAAGTAATGTATCACACATACCAGCAATAATATCACAATATATTTTTGAAACCCTGTTCACCTCTTTGAGCTTCTATTGAATCGAGAAATAAAATAGGCTTGATTAGCCATCTTTTTGATATATACATAACGCTTTCTCCAGATAATTCAAATCTAAGCAATTGGATGTCCAACCCGGGCCTATATGACCGATCAATAGAAATACTCCACCTTTGTTAAATATTTCGTACATCACACTAGATAGATATCTTATTCATGGAATAGAATGCACTCTCAAGATGCCTTGGTGGTGAAATGGTAGACACGCAAAACTCAAATATCGTGCTAGTAATATTTCCTTATATTAGTTTAGATAATTATTGTAGGTAATTGTATCACAAATATAATTAATATATATTTTAGAACCTCTCAAACACTTGTCAAATATAACTTTAAATGCCTCATCATTTTTCATTTTCCCGAACCGGGCTATTGTATTTTGAAAAAAGTGGCATAAGCACAGGCTGTGTTTTGTCGTGGGATAAACCTACATAACTAGATAAATAATGTTTTAATAAATGTATTACAAAACTATCGTGAAGTATCATAGGAATATTATAAAGTATCACAAAAAAAAATTATCAAACCTTCTCTATCACTACAGAAATTGTTAGGTCCTGATATGTGAACATAGTTACTGGACACTAGCCTCCCATAGACATTTTAAAACTTCCAAACAACCATTCAAATGACTCAATCTTTTCGTCAGCGAGAATTAAACACGCTGATTTGTACTTTTTTGTACGCATTTTTGTTACCTTTTTGTGTGGTGTTTGCATGTGTTTTGCTTGTATTTGTTGGTATTAGGAGTCGTTTTGGCCTATTTTGTTGGTTTTAGGTTTTTTAGTGTTTTCTTGGTTTTTAGTAGTTTTTCTTATATTTTTTTAGTTTTTTTTTATTAGTTTTTGTTTTGAAGGTCAACTTTGGTCAAAGGGGGCCCACGACGAGGTCGGAAGATGATTCAAACCCAAGAGACTCATTGCCAATCCACAACATATCTTTGGTGTGAGGATCGACCGGAAATGACGAGAAATGTGGTCATTTTCATTGTCACCTTATGCATTCGCTCGGTGGATGTCTCAGTTGTCTTAAAACAAGCATAAATCCAAAACCACTTGTTCCATTTGCCTCCACCTAATATCATTGGAAAGCTGAGACAAATGTCTAAAACTATTGTGTTTACAACAATCCCAAATTCTGAGTTTAAGAAGGGTAAAAAGTAGCTTTAAATGGAGACGGTTTGACGTGGCCTTGCTTGTGGCAGGTTTTGGTGCAGAGCCCATAACTCTCTGAGAAAAATTTCAAATGACACAAATCAAACTCCAAATGAAATACAAGAGGAAGTTTTGGATTTCATATGAAGACATCAATGGATGATTCCGTGTTCTTGTCAGTCGATCGACTTGATTCCAGTCGATCGACTGCTCGGCAGAAAGTTTGGGACTTTGAACAAGGATGTGTGATTTTGGCGAAAAAAAAGACCATTTTGCCCCTTATCTACCCATATATGATTCCCACCCATTATTCACAAAAAAACAACCCTTCCTTGGTGAAATTTGGGGCTTGCTCCATTTCCTCCAAGCCTTCACTTTTGCTTTTGTAAACCCTAGTTCATAAATCCCTAGTTTAATGTAGTTTTAGTTAACTTAGTAGTTATTCTAGTTTAGCTTAGCTAATTAGTTGTTAGGTAGTTGTTTTTAAGCAAGTGTTGGGAGTGAGTGACACCTCCCACATTTGTGGTGCTTGTAGTTTGAAGATTTGAAACTTTTGAGTTCAATGCAATTTGTAGTTTCCTTTCCCTTACCTTCTTGTGTTGTATTGTTGGTTGTTGTTATTGAAGTTGTGTTGGTTATTAGATTTAGTTTGTGTTGTTGTTCTTTGCATTTTAATTTCTCTAGTGTAGGTTTAATTGCTTTGTGTTGTTTTTCATCTTCTTGTTTAGCAAAAACTCCATTAATACTCTTTTCAAACTTTTTACCCCATTTATCCAAGCAAACCTTGGGTTTTCAAAAGCCAAATGGGTCTTTCTTCTTTGAGCAATTTGATTTCTCTTAAATTTAATGCCTTTTGACCAATTTCAATTTCAAAGCTTTTGAATTTCCTCCAATTTCCCCTTCAATGTGCAAGCCTTCATGTCATTAATTAATTACTCTCAAGTAAGCTTTAATTTGTATTGATGCAATTAGTTTAGAAATTAGGAGTTTAGGGTTTAGGTTCGTTTAGAACCATTAATCGGAGCTTGTCGAAAATTGGGATTGACGACATCAATACTTGATCGACATTTGGGATTGACAACCCCGAATCGTGGATTAAGTGCTCGGCGAAAATCAATTAATCGTGGAGACGAAACGAACACCCTAAACCCTAATTTTCATTATTTTCATTAAAGTCTCCTTTTAAATTCAATTCAAAACTCAAACCCAAAACAATGACTTAATGCTTTCTTAGGAGTAGATTAGAGTAATTTTATCTTAACAAGAGAATAAGTAAAAAACACCGAACGCCGATAATATCTATCCTCGAGAGACACGACTCGGGAAAGCTTACCACTCTACAATCGATTCCGTACTATTGCGGAGAATATTTCTTAGAGTGCTAAGAATTTTTCGATCAAATTTTGGCGCCGTTGCCGGGGATAGATTAAGGCAAAAGGTGTTTTTAATTATTTCTCTTGTTATCTTAGTTAGTTAGTTATTTTAAATTATTGTTTTACTTTCGATTTCGTAATCCTTTGTTGAGTGTTGTGTTTGCAAGGTACTCATTCGGGGAGCCCGATGCCGCCCACCTACACTCACGATGATCAAAGGATGTCTCCGCCGCTCGTTTGATCCTGCCGAGGATGGCAAACTACCGAGCGAGTTTGTCATACGAGGACCCTCCAAACCTTTATATCCAAACTCCCGAATATCCAAACCCGTACACCACTCCCCCAAGCTATCGGGTCCCCTCGACTTACGATGACCCGTATGCTTCGATTGGTGAAGAATGGGCCCCCTCTTTTGATTATTTCGGCCCAAACCCTTCTTATTCTCCACCGATTTCGTACCCTCATAACCCGAGCATGGATCCGTATGCACTGACTCATGGTCTTTATGATCCGAATTTTGATGATCCATATGCTCAACTCGCCCCGCCTTCTTCTTACTCAAGTTTTGACTCATATGCTCCCCAAATTAATGATTCATATTCTTGGAGCTACGACTTTTACGACCTACCCACCTCGAGTTCGTATACTCCGAATGACGACCCGTATGCCTCACTTTCTCAAGATTTGTCTATCCCCCAACTCCCGGACTTTGAGCCTCTCTCATCCGAGCTCGTGGAGGTGATTCGACAATTGGATGAATGCCTTGCTCGCATGGAGACTCAAGTAGAGCAAATTGCCAACGAAGTGGACGAGCTTAAGAGACCGTGTCTTGACGAGATGCCCATCTTTGATTTGGTGGTTCCCACGGTCGTTGACGGCAATTCGAGTTTGGACGATCTTTTGAAAGAGGTGTGCACGGAGGTGGAGATAGAGGGTGAGGAGATTGGGTCGGAGATTAGCGATACCCCTCTCGTGTTTTATGAAGATGTTGAAGTGGAAAGTGAGTGGGAGTCGCCTTTGGGGATTCCAACGGCACTTGGAATGTTGAATTCACTCGCTCTTTGTGAGAATGATGGAGTTGTGCCATTTTTGGAGGATGTGGAGTTGATCGAGCCTCTTTTACCACCACCCGACACCGTTTGTTTACTTGATCAAGAGGTGGTGGAAGAGGTAGTGGGGGAGAGAGTGGAGGTTACGGTCGGGGAGACGAAGGAGTACATCGACCCATTTTGGGATGATCACGTTTGGGTGGTCGACTACTCCCTTTCCGAACCCCGAAGCAAGCCCGCTCTTTTGTTGGTTTGACATACCGGCTTGCTCGACTTGCCCGCCTTGGTGATCTTTATCACCCGGTGTGTCTACTCGAGAACACCAAGGCGTGGCATGATCGCCACCTCTTCTTGGATCCCGGATAGCGTCTTTTGTATAACCGTCGAGCTATATATGTTAAAGTAGCGTTTATTGGAGGCAACCCAATTTGTAAAAAAAAAAAAAGAGAAAGAAAAAAAAATAAAAAAAAAAAATTCAAAAAAAAAAACACTTTTTATTCGTATTTTATTTTTGCAACCCCCCATTTGGTTTGTTTCTTGTAGGTTGCTTGCCTCAACTCCGGAGAGGACTTATGCACGACCACGTCACCACAAGCTCGGAGATAGGGGCATTTCCTTTTCCCTTACACTTTTTACCTCATTTTTCTAGCTTAATATGCAATGAGAACATTGCTAGGTTTTAAGTGTGGGGTGGTGGTTAGAGTTCGTCTTAGGATTCTTTCTAAGTTGATGCATGCTTGCTTGTGTTAATTTGAGTAGCGTGTGTGTTATTTTTGCTTGGATCCTTGGCGAAGTGACGCGGTTTTGATGATTTGGTTAGGGAGTTTAGATTTTCGATCGGATTTAGTGTACTTAGGTAATTTGACTCGTTGGGAACTTTGTTCGACTTTAGCTTCGTGCTATCCTTGAGCTCATATAGAACTAGTGCCTCAACTATCCTCGTCGTCGAACACTCTCTATAGGATTTTGTTTTGTATTTTGGAGTCGTCAATTGCTCCATGTGCTCGATCGAAAACTTTGTAAGTTGCTAGTAGCAACGAGTGGTCGGAGCCGTTGATTTCTCTTTGTATATATCTTGTATTTAAGTATCTTATTTCCTTGGGTACAAAAAAATATAAAAAAAAGAGAAGAAAAAAAAATGATGATGAATAAACAAGGATAAGTTATAAATCCTTGTAGTTATTAAGTAATAAAACGTGCAACTCTTGCACGTTTCCTCTTTCTCCTTCTTTTTAGATTTTGTTTGTTAAAGAGAGTTGTAGACGACTGGGGCTAGTAGGGAGTCGATTAACGGTTCGACTGTGGATAGACCTTAGCCGGGGCAAGGACGAGGAGACCGACTTGGAGGGTTACCTAGTACTTTTAGGTTTCGGGAGATGATCTAAACTTTATTTGTCAACGCATCATTGTCTTCCTTTTAGACAAGTTAACAAGCATTGTAGCATACGACGTCTCGAATTAGGTTTATGCATTAGTTTAGGATCATCCGAGGGTAGTTTCATAATTCTAGATTAGTATTGCTTGAGGACAAGCAATCATTCTAAGTGTGGGGTGGTTGATTTGTACTTTTTTGTACGCATTTTTGTTACCTTTTTGTGTGGTGTTTGCATGTATTTTGCTTGTATTTATTGGTATTAGGAGTCGTTTTGGCCTATTTTGTTAGTTTTAGGTTTTGTAGTGTTTTCTTGGTTTTTAGTAGTTTTTCTTATATTTTCTTAGTTTTTTTTTATTAGTTTTTGTTTTGAAGGTCAACTTTGGTCAAAGGGAGCCCACGACGAGGTCGGAAGATGATTCAAACCTGAGAGACTCATTGCCAATCCACAACATATCTTTGTGTGAGGATCGACCGGAAATGACGAGAAATGTGGTTATTTTCATTGTCACCTTATGCATTCGCTTGGTGGATGTCTCAGTTGTATTGAAACAAGCATAACTCCAAAACCACTTGTGCAATTTTCCTCCACCTTATATCATTGGAAAGTTGAGACAAATTTCTAAAACTCATGTGTTTACAACAATCCCAAATTCTGAGTTTAAGAAGGGTAAAAAGCAGCTTTAAGTGGAGACGGTTCGACGTAGCCTTGCTTGTGGCAGGTTTTGGTGCAGAGCCCATAACTCTCTGAGGAAAATTCCAAATGACACAAATCAAACGCCAAATGAAAGCCAAGAGGACGGTCTGGATTTCATATGAAGACATCAATAGATGATTCCGTGTTCTTGTCAGTCTATCGATTGGATTTCAGTCGATCGACTGCTCGGCAGAAAGTTTGGGACTTTGAACAAGGATGTGTGATTTTGGCGGAAAAAAGACCATTTTGCCCCTTATCTACCCATATATGATTCCCACCCATTATTCACAAAAAAATAACCCTTGTTGGAATTTGGGGCTTGCTCCATTTCCTCCAAGCCTTCACTTTTGCTTTTGTAAACCCTAGTTCATAAATCCCTAGTTTAATGTAGTTTTAGTTAACTTAGTAGTTATTCTAGTTTAGCTTAGCTAATTAGTTGTTAGGTAGTTGTTTTTAAGCAAGTGTTGGGAGTGAGTGACACCTCCCTCATTTGTGGTGCTTGTAGTTTGAAGATTTGAAGTTTTTGAGTTCAATGCAATTGGTAGTTTCCTTTCTCTTACCTTCTTGTGTTGTATTGTTGATTGTTGTTATTGAAGTTGTATTGGTTATTAGATTTAGTTTGTGTTGTTGTTCTTTGCATTTTAATTTCTCTAGTGTAGGTTTAATTGCTTTGTGTTGTTTTTCATCTTCTTGTTTAGCAAAAACTCCATTAATACTCTTTTCAAGCTTTTTACCCCATTTGTCCATGCAAACCTTGGGTTTTCAAAAGCCAAATGGGTCTTTCTTCTTTGAGCAATTTGACTTCTCTTAAATTTAATGCCTTTTGACCAATTTCAATTTCAAAGCTTTTGAATTCCCTCCAATTTCCCCTTTAATGTTCAAGCCTTCATGTCATTAATTAATTACTCTCAAGCAAGCTTTAATTTGTATTGATGCAATTAGTTTAGAATTAGGGGTTTAGGATTTAGGTTCATTTAGAACCATTAATCGGAGCTTGTCGAGAATTGGGATTGACGACATCAATACTTGATCGACATTTGGGATTGACAACCCCGAATTGTGGATTAAGTGCTCGGTGAAAACCGATTAATAGTGGAGACGAACCGAACACCCTAAACCCTCATTTTCATTATTTTCATTAAAGTCTCCTTTTAAATTCAATTCAAAACTGAAACCCAAAACAATTACTTAATGCTTTCTTAGGAGTAGATTAGTGTAATTTTAGCTTAACAAGAGAATAAGTAAAAAACACCGAACGGCGATAATATCTATCCTCGAGAGACACGACTCAGGAAATCTTACCGCTCTACAATCGACTCCGTACTATTGCGGAGAAGATTTCTTAGAGTGCTAAGAATTCTTCGATCACACGCAAACATCACATTGTTCTTGTGATTGTTCATGCCAACAAAAGGAGCACATACTAGGTCATACATATTTGTTCAGTAAGTCGTATAAACACCACAACATCACCATAAAGGTTATAATCTTTCTTCATTATTGAGTCTCTCCAAAATAAGCTCACAATCTTCTGTCCTTATTTAGTCTGAATCTGAAGAAAAAGTTCTATTCGGTAGAAGTTTGTTGAGACAGAATCCACAATTCTTTGCGCATCATCCCCTACATCTCTTACATGTTGTAACATGCCACGTAATTCAAGTAATCGTTCACTATATGCCCAAGGTTCTTTTCACCCCCTGCTTCATGCACCATGTAATAATAAGAATCCATCATTCTCATCCCTGAAGATACCATACTTTCTATCGCTTTGCCCTTTTCCTCCTCTTTCAGATCGATGTCAGTGGCTCCATTATGTTTGAGTGAGAGAATGGTTGTGTTCTTCAACGTGAAGAAGAACTTCATATTCTTGTATATCTTTATCTAACTTGATCCTTAGTAACGCTTTATAATATGTCCGTGTACTGCAATTTTTTTCTTTTTCCCTCACCGTTCCATGTGTTCGTAACATTTTTCCCAGCATAAGAACAAACAAAATATTTCTCTCTCAATTGACCATTGATATTCTTTTTGTCCATTGACTTGCGCACACTAAACTTCATCGCACGAACGTGATCACAGTACGAATCATTAAGTTCGTCTATTATTTTTCTTCTTATCCCATTAGGATCCCCTTATGTCCACTGAATCATTTTGTGTTGAAAAGCATTAAAAGTATCACATATAGTAGTGAAAATATAACAGTAGTAAAAGTATCATAGTATAATTATTTTATCTGCATTTTTAGATATATATCATTTGTACTTAATATACTTACACAATCCAAAACACTGTCTTTTGTTTATATAACATCAAGAACAAGAAAGTGTAATAATAGAACTAACAGTATCACAAATAGTACTAAAAGTATTACACAATAATCGCAGTAATACTTGTATTTACATCTTCGGCTCTAGTCGAGATATGACTACAATCGTCACCAACACCGCATTCACCCAAAACTATCACAAATATTGATATTAGTATTACAAATAGCAGTAAAAAAAAGTATCACAAACAGCAACAGAAGTATTACAAATAGTTGTAAATAATATCACATATATTTTCTTGGACATTATTTTTACTAACAATTAAATTATTATCCATCTTTTGCAGTATTGAACGTCCTCCATATGTTTCAAAGAAGAATTAAAATTAATAGAAAAATTAGGTCTTGAATCAAGTTTTCCCCCAAATTAAAATTTAAAATAAAAATTGAGTACATGAATCATCAATTTGAGTCAGAGATTCTGCTTCATCGGAAATTCTCGATTTCGCCGTTTACTGAAATTAGTGACGACGAACATTTTGGACGTCGACATTTTGGATGGCTAATAGTGCTTCGATTTTTTGTGCTTTTTGATATCTAATAGCTTTTTGATTCTGGAATTGATTTAGTTACAAATTAATTTTGCCGTCTTTTAATGTCGATTCGGTAGTTGGAACTGTGAATTTGAAGGCACCATTGTTGGAGTTGTGGATTTGGTGTAGAAGATGGAGATGGGGTTGCGGGTTTGTTCACGTGCGAATTGGGGGGTTTGAGGTTTTGAATTAGAGCGGATTCCTGAGTTTGGGTGAACAATGAATTGGGTACGAGTCAATTTATAAAATAAAATGTGGGCTACATTGTGTTTAATGTGATTACATAATCACATAGACACCCATAAATGTATGTAACTCACATAGTTCCAAATTAAAAGCACTTAAATGTAAATGTTGTATCATCATGAAAGATAGAGAAAAAAGATAGTTTTCTCGAAGTTGTCTACTTCCTACATGTTCTTTCCTCTTTATTTTTTTTCTTTCCGATATTCAAGAGGAAGAAACAAAAGATGAATAAAGATGGATCACAAAATTGCAATAATTAATGATCGTTATGAATTTAAAATGTGAAAACCATGGTTTAGTTAACATTCCTGTGGAAACCATGGTTTTAGTTGGATTAGCCCCTGTGGATATTAATGGTACCAAAATTTCAACAGGTTGATACCTGTTGTACTAGCCAAATACTGCACACAAAAATAGTTTTGACATTATTGTTAACTTTAAGAGGTTAACTATAATAGCCAAATCCATAAAACAAAATAAATACATATAAACAATAGTAATACGAGTTAATAATAACCCATAAAAGCTTTGATGTACAAACTACAAAGCCAACTTTTACAAATCCAAAACAATAAAGAGAAACATAACAAACTGCAGTCTTAAAAGTTTTAACTACTTAAAAAAAAACAAAAAAACGCCAATAATCTTTCAAAAAAAAACAAAAGTGCTATAAACAAATCTTTTTTTTTATATTATTATTACATCAGACCTAATCTAAAACTAAAACGAACACACACAAATATAAATAAATAAATAAATAAATAAATAAATAATCAATCTGGATTCTTACATGCACAAATCATCAATGAAAACCCAACATTTTCTTGCTCATCTTTCTCAATATTAACCTTCTCCTCCAACCACAACCTGCTATCTAATCCACTCCTTGTCCTAAACAAGAAAACACCATGCCCTAATCCTGATGATGAGGATGAGGATAAAGGCCCGAAAAACCAATCATGCAAATCCCACATTAAATCCACCAACAATCCATCCACAAATATCGTCTGATTCCCTCTAAAGTTCCACCTCAACCTCTTCACTTGAACCACACTCTTCTTGTCGACATAAACCGATAAAATCGAATTTCTCGACACATCATCCCCCGTAAACTTGATCAAAACATCGTGACATTCTCCCTTGTCGCAAAACCTAGCCCGGCCCGAGTAACAAGCATAGCCCGAAAATATCTCGCGCCGCGAAATTAATTTGAACTCGGCCGAGTAAATATTCGAAACCCGTTTCTCGTGCTCCATGTCTCCGAGAACGAGGCTCAGCTCCGAGTCGACCAAGACCACGACGTAAAAACCGGTTACGGGCTCCGGCCCGGAATCGTATTGTGACCGACAAAAGTCCCAATACACCTCAATCTTCGAACCGCGTAGTTCGAAATGTTTCATTCCTCGAGCGCGTTGTAGGACGATGGATTTTTCGCCCTTTTTAGAGGGGCAAATAGGGAAATATTCAGAGACGGCGATCCAAAAGCCCGGTTTTGACCATGTGAGCTTGATTAGAAATAGTTTTCCTGTTGAGAGCTTGACTTTGTAACAATTAGTGACCATGGTTGAATCATGTTGGATTGAAGGTAAATTGGAGCTTGATGAGCTAAGAACCTGATGCTGGTGCTGATCTGATGGTGTGGAGCTGTGAGAATTCGAAACTTTTACCGCTTGTTCGCTGTAGCAAATCCCAATACTTTTCATTTTTTTGAAAATAAAAAAAATGAAGACGGTCGAAAATCTGGAAACCAAGAATATTTGAATGTTTTACATAGCGTGGATTGATTTGTGAGTTATATGCTTAGCCTGTGATTGAAGAAAAAGGGAAAAATTGGAGTGCTTAAGAGTTGAGACTTGAGAATAATGTGTGATTTGTGCTTTCCTTGTCTAACAGTTTATTGGGTCAAACTTGTACTATACATTGTAACTGAATAACAAATTAGTGTGGCACTGAAGGGGAATGAAATCCAGAGAGAGTTATTGGCCAGGTCATGACTCATGGGTATTTATGGTAACATGAATAATGCATTATTAAATTTCCAGATGTGAAAATAAATGAATTTATACTCGGACCGGCTCCTTGCTTATTTATTACTATATAAATTCGAAAGCGTCATTAGTTTATTGATATTGCTTAAATTAATTAATCAGGTATTTTAAGAAAATTATTTACCAAAATAGTCAATGCAGGATGTGTGTGTTTTTTTTTTTTTCACTTTTATAATAGGAGAATTGAATGGATGCCACTATAATTAAGCAAACCACAGTAGTGCACAAGTGAGAAATTTAGACTTTTTAATTTCAAATTGAACTATCCCTACTTCACTAGACCGTTCAATTAATTGCAAGGGTGTGATTATTTATTTTGATACGAACTCGCTCTACACTTGGTGCATAATTGGACGATGACAAATAAGAATAAGAGGTCCTGTTTTATAATTACGTTTAACCAATTTATTATTTCCATTTTTTAATAAATGGAACACAGATAAATTATTGATCGAATAGGTCAAAACCCAACTGTTTTATACCAATATCAACATGGATTTGGCAATAGGCAGGTGAGATTGGTTTGATTCTGTAGGTTCTCGAGTAATTTCATTTGCTCCACCAAAGTTACCCCATATTTGGTTACATTTGGTGCAACATTTTGATAAGAGGCCGTTTAGT
This sequence comes from Phtheirospermum japonicum, assembly GCA_014905375.1. NCBI lineage: Eukaryota > Viridiplantae > Streptophyta > Magnoliopsida > Lamiales > Orobanchaceae > Phtheirospermum > Phtheirospermum japonicum. The sequence continues at coordinate 857,923 of BMAC01000162.1, forward strand.
TAGGCTGGGAAGCTAATTTTCAATTACAAATTAAGTGTCGGTTTAATACTTTTTACTATTTTATTCCATCTTTATTCTCGCTATTTAAAATATATAAACAAAATTATGGTAATAAGATAACTAAAGAAAAAAAGTAAAATAATTAATAATGAATATTATTAATTAATTAAAGATATGTTTATGCTCTTTAATATTGAAAAAAAAAATTCTAAAACGATACTTATTAAAAACGTAAGGAGTATTTTATTGTTAATCTAATTTAAATTATTACTTGATAAATTAACTGATTATATATACATAATAATAAAGATATATATAGGGACAAATGAAATGGGAGTTGATTAATAAAACAACCAAAAAAAATTACGACTTGTATTATTCCAAAATGAGTTGTTTAAAACTAATCGGTTATTAATACCTAAGGTCGTTGATCGAGAATGAATGAGATAAGGTTAGAAATGAAAAGATGTCCCCCATTTTGATATCCAAGTAACTAGACATGTTTATAGGTTCGCAAAAAGGGATTAAATTATCGGTTCGAACTGTTGGGCATGACTCAAGCCATAATAATTATTGGGCACGATTTGAATCGAAACCGAAATTGTAACAATCAATAAGGTGGTTTGCTTCTAATTTGAACTATTTTCAACTCATAAAAGTTTGAAAAAAGTTTATAAAAAAAATTGTCGTTGGAACAAGCGGTTCAGCCGTAGAAAATGTAGTTGTTGGACACTATTTAAAATCAACGGTCCAAATCAAGTTACTGTTGCATCGTACCGCGGATTTGAACAAAAATTGAGTGGTTTGACCACTGATTTTTCTTTCCACTCCTATAANTACTAAATTTTAATTATCAATCAAGCCTTCATCAATTTCAAAATTTAAGTTTAATGCTTTTATTTCTAAATATTTTTTTCACTTTCTAGTTAATTCTAATTTCTAATCCTACTTTAACCTATTACTCTTTTCTATTTTTATTTTCATTTATATATAAGAAAAGGGCAAATCGTGGTCCATCCGGCTCTTCTCGTTCTCGTCGAGCCAACATGAGGAAGGCATAGCACTCGATATCAATGTCCATCCCTTTTCATAAGGTAATATTCTTCCGGTCGGTGACTACAATCAAAACCCATCGACATTGACGAAAATTGAGTGATACCAACATTGATCAAATTTATCGAATCGTCGCCGCCTTTGTCGGTGAAGAAATGCCCGATCAAGAGGAGGTGGAGCACGATGATATGCCTTCTCCAAGCATATGAACTCGAGCAATGAGGGAGTTAAAATCCGACATTTTCAAATTTTATTTTGAAAAAGCTGAAATCCTACCACCCGCAAACGAGCGCCTTTTGAAGATGGTAGGAAAAAAAAAAGTACCGTGTTAATTGCAAATATTGTAGAGCAATTTATCAATTATTAGAAGGAGGAGGATACGGGAATATATGCTACCATCTCAACAACAAACATCCCAACACAACCGATATTGGTAAAACTCAAACACAACTACAAGGAGGACAAGTAAGTACGTACTCTTCTTCTTTATTTACATATTCCGATATTGGATGCATATGTCATGTTTTAAATTTGTGTGTTAAAGATGGTTTGAATGCTTTGAAAAATGAGCTTAATTCTATAAAATGATAGTCATATATATCCAAAAAAATAAATTTTCGCAACGAAAATGAGTGAAGTTTTGTGAGAAAAACGGGTTTCATGGAAAATTCTTTTCATCCGATGTGCCTACTCGTTGGAACTCTATATATAAATTATCGAAAGATATGTATTCGTACAAAAAGTTATTATGCTCCGACAAACTAAAATTATGTTATATACGAACCAATGGACTACATGTAAGTATTTGAAAAAAAAAATAAAGGTGTTTGATAATACTTCTAATTTATTTCCTTCTGTTTATTGTCTTACTTCTCATCTTATTGTTGAATATTGTGTTAAAATGGCATTTATTTTTAGGGAGTGTATCAAAAATGAACGTTTGGAAGAATGTATTATTCTCATGAAACGAAAATGGTTAAAGTATTTCTTTTACATTACAAATATTTTTTTAGTTGCTACATTATTAGATTTTAATAAAAGAGAAAGTGGTTTAAAACTTTAGCATAACAGTAATTATGATACTTTATTGTCGTATGAAAAATTTGTATTTTCTTAGAATATTATCCAAAATGTCAAAAAGTCTTTATTTGCTATATTTAAAGAATATTATAAGTTTGATGGTCATCTTCCTATGAGTATTTCCGGACGATAAGCTTCTACTAGAACTGGTATTCCTAATAAAAGTGGTGATGTCGACGATGAATTCGAGGGATTCAGGATTTTTTAAAACAAAAAGAAAAATCACGGATGGGTCGATCGGGTTACTCCTTCTCTTCTAACCCTTATCGAGAACTTGAGACTTATCTAACAACGGCTTTTAAATGTGGAACCTTAGAGAAAAATGAAGCCGACAACAAGTTTGATATTTTGAATTGGTGGTCATCAAGCAAATCACTTTATCCCTTGTTAAAATAATTGCGAATGAGATATTGGTCGTTCCTGCATCAACCGTTTCTCTCAAACAAGCATTCGGCGAAGAGGGTACATGTTGGACCCGAGAATATCCAACATCAGACCTTACAACAATGTTGATGCATGAATGGGTCAACGCCGACCGACGCAAACAAAAAAAAAACGTTCTTAGTGAAGATGAAGAGGGCAAGATGTATTATGATACTAGATATAGCAACGACTCACAAATTGATGAACATGACACCTCCCACTGCCTCTACCGACCCCGTCGCCTTTGTAAAGTAAGTAAGAATTACGTGAACTTTGATTCCTAATGACCTGTTTACACTAAGCATTCGGAATAGCGGATTCGGTATTGCAAATATCGAATACTCGTTTGATTTAAGACTCAAAAATCAAATATTCAACTAACAATTTCTTACAACTAGATAAGTAATACAATATTATAATACAACATCATTCACTTTCAAATATGATTTGACATCAAATACAATATAATAATACATTATCATCCACTTTTCTAACGAGATTTGACATCTACAGTAAGAATAATTTTGAATCATATAACAAAAAAGAATTCTTAATATTCACAAAATTTTGAAAACCCTAAAATTCTAAATACCATGATTCAGAATACCAACGAATGGTAGTCCAAACAGGCCATAAGGTAAGGAATTCGTAGGTAATTTACTTCAATTATTTGAAATTAAAATTTCAATTTTAACTTTAAATATTTGAAGATAGCTATATTTATTTTTTTGAAAGTATTTAAAATGTTATTTTAGTTTCTCACTTAATCGCATAGTCTTTTTTTTATTATTATTGATAAATAATAATAAACATAGAAAATGTCGAAAATAAATTTAAAATTCCTTCTCTTTTCTCACTAAATTTCATACATTTTAAAAAAGAAAATCCTTAATAATAATAAAAATAGCAAAAAATTTAAAAAAAAATGAATTTTTCCATGTTCATAAACACATGTTTCTTATAAATATAATTATTTGAAATTATAATTTCAAATTTTAACTTTAAATATTTAAATTGAAGATAATTCAAGTCAAGTTTCTTTTTATTTATTTATTCATTTAAAGTATTATTTCTATTTTCTCACTTAATCTCCTATATTTTAATATAAAAAAATGATAATGAACATAGCAATTTAATAAGAAAATCAAAAAATAGTGAATTTAAAAATTAAAAAAAAAAGGCTCAAACCAGCGAATCGACCAAACCAAACCATAATTCTGCAGTTCACAAACCACTGGCGATCGTCCTGTTCCACGATTCGATTCCAGTTCGAGGTTTTGCCACAACGAACCGCCAGTTCAAACTGTTGAACATGTCTACAACTAACCAACCTTACACAAACAAAGCAAATGAAATGCCCACATGGCGCGCGCGCACACACACACACACACATATCACTCCTATATATTAATGCAAAGTCATTCTAATCTATGTGTCTGTTTCGTATACTTCGTTGAAGAATTCTGGTGCTTCGTTTGCTTATGTGTCATACGAACCTAATATTTACCTAATTTAATACTTTTCTTTTTATTGTATCTTACCTAATTTAAGTTTTTTTTTTATTATATTTTTCCTTATTCAATACTTTCTTTTGATTCTCCTAATATAAAAATATAAATAAATCATATATAATTAATAGGTAAGATCTAAATTAGTTATTTTAATTAAAAGAAAAATTACATATAAATTTATTTTAATTAAAAAAAATATTATGAAAATAGTTAAATAAGTTTTATTGATAATATAATTTAAAATAATTTTAGTTTTGGAGTTTCAAATATTCTAGATAGGTAAAATATCAGTTATTTATAATAATCTAAGTATATAACTAAATATTAGTAATGTATTCAATCAAAATATAAAAATATTAAATTATATACTAATAATTAATAAACATTGATTAGACACCAGTACAATGCAACACGGGTTGAGAGTTGATATCTTTTAAATATCTCAAAATATGTAACTAATAATTATTAACGGATTTATTCTAAATATTAATATAAAATAATTTAATAATAATAATAATTAATAAAATAGATATTAGACACGGGTTTAGAGTGTGATGGTTTTTTAGTTTTTGTAAGTATGTAACTAAGATTTAATGAATTTAATTTAAATATCAAATCTAAAATTATTTAATATTTATAATAATTAATAAATAGATTAGACATGTACAAGGTACGGGTTGGGAATAATTATTTTAATTTTTTATTTTAGATACAAAATTCAGTAATTACCACAAATATTTTTTATATTTATCTTTTGATAAGTTCCGTGTAATACACGGATGTTAAACAAGTATATATTAATGCAAAATCCTCCTAATTTATGTGTCTACTTCGTATGTTTCGTTTGGATAATAAAAAATCTCGGTGTTTCATTTGCTTATGTGTCTTTCGAGCCTAATATATACATGATTTAATATTTTCCTTTTACTATATCTTGCCTAATTTAATATTTTTTTTATTATATTTAGTCTAAATTAATAGTTTTCTTTAATTATATTTTGTCTAATTCAATAAAAAAAATTATAAATAAGTCATATATAATTAGTAGAAAAGAATCTAGATTAATTATTTTAATTAAAAGATAGATTACATATGAAATAATTCTAATTACAAAGAAAAACTTATATATGAGAATAATTAATAAATTGTATTTAAAATAAAAGTTGAAATAATTTAATTTTGAAATTATAAATATTCCGTATAAATAAATTATGATATATTTGCAATAATTAGAGTATGTAACTAAATATTAGTAATGAGCTCAATCTAAATATAAGAAAATAGAATTATATAATAATAATTAATTAATATTTATTAGACAATGGCACAATGCGAGAAGGTTTGAGAGTATGATACCTTTTGAATTTTTCAAAGTATGTAACTATAATTACTAACAAAATTAATTTAAACATAAAAATATAATATGAGTTAATAATAATTAACTAATATAGATTAGAGAAGGGTTAAAAATGTGACATCTTTTAAATTTTTATAAGTATGCAAATATAATTATTAATGAATTTAATTTGAACATTAAATTATAATATCATTAAATAATTCTAATAATTAATAAATTGAACAGGGCACGGGTTGAGATATAAATCCTTTCAATTTTTTATTTTAAATTTAAAACTTCATAATTTTCACAAATATTTTTTATGTTTAGTTTTTATAAATCCCGTTTAATAAACGGATGTTAAACTACCGCATTATAGTACAAAAACCAATACATTATAGTGAAATTCATAACACGGGTCAGATATTTATGAAAAACCAATACTTTTGAGTACAAAAATCAATGCATCATAGTTCAAAAATCAATACATTAGAGTATCGGATCAAATGACCTAACGGATCATGACCCGTCAATCTGGCCTA
>BMAC01000162.1:868455-884939 GCA_014905375.1 Phtheirospermum japonicum
TATATATATTATATATATATATATATATATATATATATATATATTATTTTTTAAATCGTCTAAACAAACATAAAACTTACCAATCTATCATAAGTATCAGGTGTCCAGTGATCTTTGGTTAAAGCATCAGTTGAACTGCGAACAGTGGGCCTAGAATTCATCTCTTCCCAAACATACTCCTCCTCCTCGGAGTTCTTCCAGTTCCCACTCATCCCATTGGAGTTCGTAATAGCAACTTTGTGCTTGGGGTGTAGAGGCAGAGTCAGAACCAAGAAGGTCGTGAGCAGCATGGCTTTCAAATCCATGTTTCAAACCAAAAACCATTCTTTTTCGGGGCATCCCAGTTATGTCGCTGCCAGATGCATACCAGGTCCTGTCATACCCCGGCTCTTTAACTTTCTCAATCAATCTACCAGTTTCCAATCCTGAACGCCCTGATACAGCGGAAACATACTCAGAATCTGAATATGCCACACTAGAACTTTTGTCACGAGCTGGTTCAGTTTACTTGATCTCTGAGATTATGGTGATGCTGAATGGGCTGCAAGTTTAAAGTAACCTCTAAATGAGCTTACAGAAAAGCACAAAAAAATAACTATTAACAGATTAAAATGACATCCCAAACCCACGCCCAATTTTGATAAATGGTGTTGCTCATTAAGAAAGCAGCAGCATTGCCTTTCTGAAGAAGACGGGGTTGTGAATGACACTTTACACAAAATATTGTTAAAACTTATTGAAATCAGTGGTGATATTGATGGTGTTTGTTTACATTTTAATATAATTGCTGAGATATCGCTCAATTCGTAGTAATAGACCACTGAAAATCATGCTGAACTTGCTTTTAATTTACTCACTTTGCATGGATTATTGCTAAAGTTGCTGAATTTTATTTTCCCATTAGTTGATATTTCAGTTTTCTAAATTTCTGGGTTTCAATCCAATAACATTATTTTGTGCATGAGCTAAGGACAATTTAAAAAATTTCTTTGTACCTTAGTATAAGAATCAGCCCATGATTTCCCCGAACTAATACTACCCGTCCTCTCCAGTGCTTCAACATCCTCACTAGTGTCACTTCCAGCTCCTCTTGCCTTCATCAGATTAAGATAAGCACAAGTGAACACAATGTTACTCACAAAAATAGTTGACTTCCAAGGATGCGATGATGAAATATATTAAGTATACAAAGACAAAATAGTGGTTGTTACAGGAGAATTGGAATAGGTATTAAAGGATGATAACACTAAAAAATCCAGAACATAACTTCAAATGTTAAGCATCATACATGAGAAATCCCAGAATGAAGAAAAAACAAAAGAAAACAACAGGCAAACTAGAAATGCAACTTCAAAAAAAGACACGGAAATAGACTGGTAATGTACATTACAAAAACAATAGCCTTGCCATATCAGATTTCAGCTTGCCCACGTCTTTAGAATGTCTTTAGAATCAACAATGGACGAATAAATTCTGTTAACTTGGATTCCTGTTTGCTCGATTAGTAGTGGAAATAATTAGTCAAATGTCAATCACAAGGTTAACCCACATCCTCAAATCAAATAGTTCTGATCGAGCGTTAATTAAAATGTCAGGTTGGATGAATCTTGAAACAAAATCAAAACTTTTCCGAAAAACAAAAACAAACTTTGTGACACGCCATCTCTTTCTTTCAAGATAGCAAAAAAAAATTCATTAATTGAAACTAGATTACAACTGCACACAACCTTACAATTTGAGAAACATCACATCACATAGCACTAAACACTACCAGCAAAGAATGAAAATCTAGTCACCTCAATGATATTGACGCAGATTGTCGCTGCAATGGCCTTGGCAGCCTGCAAACTCTCACCCGCAATAATTGTCAAGTTCGTTATAATTGGCTTCGAATTAAACGTCAGCTCGGATAAAGCAGTCTTGTACTGAGTCACCAGCTCCTGATGCAACTGCTGACCGGACTGGGGTTGGTAGGGCCCACGCACAGGGTCGCCACTTTCGGAATCTCGGTCCCTCAGGGGCCGCGTGCCTCCACCGACGCCGGAGTTAGAAACCGCTGGCCGCTGAAAGAATCCGGTACGGCCATTCGAGATGCGATCTGGTGCAGCTGGGTCCTCGCTGAGCCTAGGTTTCTTCAGTCCCGGTTCTTTAGAAAGAGATCTATCGAATGGTCTCCGTGTACTATCCATTTGCACCAAATAACACAAAAACCCTAACTCCAAATCCAATTTTTCATATTCAACCCTATAAATTACAGTACACCTCAGAAATTACAAAAGGAATTCAAGAATCGAAACACAATCCACTGATTATTAGCAACAGCGACTTCAATTAATCAGAGCTTATTACAGAAAAACACAAAAACGGGAAACCCTAACTTCTAAAATTGAAATCGACAAGTGTTACAAAAAAATTTCTAATAGTACAAGCGTAACCATACAAACAAAAGATCATGCGTATATCCTAAACTCGCAATTCGCGGATTTGATTCTCTAAAAGTAATGGGGAGAGAGGGAGGGATAGGGTTTTTTGGGGGTTGAATGATGATTTGAGATTTGCGAAGAGCTACGAAGCGCCTAAAATCTGTGTGCTCACTTTTTAAAGGTTAAAGACGATGAAAAGGGTAAAAGGCCCGACATCAAAAAGGAGCCGTTGATCGGTTGATGATGTGGATTGGGCGGCCTGTGGAGATGATGAGGTAATGGGCTCAATTTTTTTGGTCCTCAGCCTGGTGGAGTTGGAAGTGGGCTGGGTTTAGATCAAGCTAGAAATTTCATGTCCTTTATTACTGGTAGGACCTAAATTCATTTGTTATCATGTTTAATATTCGACGAGCATACATGCAGAAGTCTTAAAGGCTTTTTGGAATAGATTTCGTTGGAATTCTTAATTTTTGTATTCAGAATTTTGAGTATTCAAAATTTTATAAATAGTAAGAATCTTTGTTTGTTATAGAATTCATAATCCTTTACTTTTTACTGTAGATGTCAAATCATGTATGTAAAATGGATGATAATGTATTTTTACATTGTATTCGATGTCAAATCATATTTGAAAAGTGGATAATAGTGTATTATTATATTGTATTCGATGTCAAATCATGTTTGAAAGTGGATAATAGTGTATTATTATATTGTATTTAGTAATATTTAATTTTTTAAATATAATGATGATGTGATAAAAGAGATGAGTGTGGGGTTAGGTGTAAGAAATGGTTGGTTGTGTATTGAAAATTAGAATCGTATAACAAACGAGAATTGAGATTCGAAATCCCAATCCTGGTATTGGGAGTCCTAGAACAAACAACCCGTTAGGGATTCAGGGAACCCTAGTAAATTGACCTTCTTACCTTTAATGAGAGAAATGCATTTATTTAAAGCAGAAAACCTCTATTAAACCTTCGATTTACACTTTTCTCTTTATAATTTTTAATCTTTATTTATTTAATTATTTATTATTATTATTAAAGTTATTATTTTTTTTTTTTTAAGTTGTGTCATCTTCAAAATGGAAATAGTCCATTACGACCATATCAGGCCCATCATACTTCCGTAAAATTAAAATGTCTCTATAATATCATACCTCTTTTCGACCGAATCAGTCCCAGGTGATATGGGTAGCGACGCCATCAACTGGAAAATCACCGCCCCTAGCTCATTTAAAGACGGTTTCTCACCGCCTAACTTCCTTTCGAGGAAATTGAGCTACAACTTATCCATCTCCTTCAGAAATCGATCAGCACATCCTTGGTTCGTTTCCTACTTCAGGCGTATGAAATACTTTGATTATAGAGAAAAATTAAATATACTGAACATAAGTGGAAGCAAAAGCCTTTATTTTATTAAGAACTAAAAGAAAATCTTATTACATCAGTAATCTCCTTTTGTGAGGAGAAAACTTGTTTAGCCTCTCATAGAGAATGCTGACACTCGTAAATACATAAACTTTCTAATACAAACTATTAAAACCACACTTTATTCTTGTACACAAAATACTCTTTCTATATTTTATTTGTTATTATGAGAAAATAGAAGGTGATGAGCGATGTCTTCTGCTTCCTCCAAATCCTGAATTTATAAAAGTCTGGCGGACTTGAAATCCGGACTTCACATATCTTGTATATTAATTGACTTCATTGCTTACGCCATTTCTTGCATTATTATCCTCTGCTAGCTGGTGGAATTTTCACTTTGCAGAGGCAAGTTCTTGAAGGACCCAATTATCACATGATCCTTTTATTATTGTCGGGGAATCCTTCACTTTTTTGATTCGTGCGGTCCCCGGGCAATATGCATTTTGGTGGTCCCTGACCACTTGACTTGTATTGTTTGGACTTTTTACCAAACTCCGGCTCCGTCTGATTTGAGCATTCCGAACATATTTTCTCTGTCCATCTCCAAACGTGGGCCATGTTGTAGTATTTTCGGCGAGTTTCTTTACTCCTCGGTAGCTTGTTGTTCCACATAAGAGATCTCTTTTTCTCAAATAAGTCTTCTGCAAATCCTGTTGTGTTTCATGTCATTATGTTTAACAGGAAGGACCCATTCACCGTATTCTGGAAGAACTTGAATGGGAACTTGACTTTGTCCATCTCGGTGAGACAGACTCAAAGACCTCATGCCCTTCTTGTGGACATGTCATCTTCCGTGAGTTATGCCACTTACGGAATTTCTTCAGACGATGGTGCTTTGATTTTCTTCATTGCTTCCGCGTCTGGTTGCCTAAGTTTGATGAAATGGAACACTTCATGCATTCATTTTCCAACTGGTTATGGTGCTACGCTAAAGGAATATAACTCTAGGACATCACCCCATGCAAGATGTGGGTTATTTGCCCATGTTTCATGCGCTGCATTTTGTATCCATCTCGAAAGTTGTGAAATTTTTGAGAAACCTGGTGATCTTGTATGAACCGATGTTAAGGCTCTGAATTCATACTAGCTCTTTACTTCTTGTGGATGGGATTCTGGCATAATCCACACTCTGGGATATTTTTTGGAAACATCTACTAGACAGTTCGTCGGATTAATTCTCACCCTGGTTATTAACTTCTCTCATCTCTGTTGGTAAACTTGAAAATGAGAAGTTTTCAAAATCTCGTAAGTATCGATCTTAGATTTGCCTGTCTGTGGCTTAAGATCGATCTCTTCCTCATTAACCCCTGAGGCGGTGGGTTGACTCGAAGACTCGGGATTTGACTCTAGAGTATCGATTTTAACTTGGGACGGTTCATCCGTAGATGATTCCATCTTAGTTCTTGTGTTAGGGGTACTTGAATCCCCTGCTACAGGTATAGAGCCCTGTACTCGAAGTGTCTTCTTTTGCACCATTAAAGATGTCGCCCGAAGAAGGGGCTTTCTTATTACATACCATAATTGTTCGTTGGCCTGTATGCAACCTCGTATTCGACCGGAAACAGTTTCCCGATCAACTCGTTGTAACCTTCCGGCTACCTCTGCATTGAGGTTCAATGCATCGAACTCGCGTTGAAGCGTCTCCAGGTGTTCCCTTAGATGCCTCGCCATTTTGAGGAATGAATCAATCTCTTATCCCTTCATCTCTCGTTAAAAAATCTGCAATAACATTTTCATGAAATTTTATAATGACAATATCAAATCATAATATTGACATTCAGCCAGCCATCTAAGTAATCTAGCCTTTTCGGGCTTAGATTCAATTTTATTTTTCAAAAAGGCATTAACGCTCAAGTTATCAATTTTTAAGGTGAATTTCATATATAGAAGGAATAAAGGCCATTTCTTAAACGCCTCTCTAACTATGAAAACTCCTTCTCGTTGATATGCCATTGGTTTGCTTCGCTATTTGAAAATAGTCCGCTGCAATATCTACATGGCACTTCTCCTTTGGGCGTTAGTTTCGTAAGAACCGCTGCCCATAATCACTGGCATCCGTGTATAGAACCAGCTCATCCTCGTCATTTGGAATCGCCAGTTTGGGAAGTTGTTTGCAAACTTTCTTTAACTGTTTAATTCCTTCATGGTGTTCCTTTTCCCATTTAAAATTGGCATCTTTTTTTAGTAGGGAACTAAACACCTTCTTGTGATGTGCCAGGTTATTTATGAACATCCCGGCGAAATTAACAACTCCTAGAAAACTTTGAAGTTGTTTCTCATCCTTGAGTATGTCTGGAAATCCCTGTATTTTTTCTGCAATATGATTCTGTACAATGATTCCAGACTCATCGATCTCTATCCCAAGGAACTCGGTATTTCTTGTAGCAATTACTGCCTTCTTTTCTAAAAGCATTAATCCTTCCTTGTGGCAAACATATGAGAAGATTTCCAAATGTTTTAGATGATCCTTCATGTTCTTTGATGAGATGAGTATATCATCAATGTATACGAACATGAAGCTGAAATAATCTTTAAAGAGATTATCCATCTTTCTTTGATATATATCTGGGGAGCATTTGCTAGACCCATTGGCATAACGTTCCAGATATAATGTCCTTGCGGTGTGGAAAAGGCCGTGAACTTCTTGCTTCCTTCTTCCATCTTAATCTGGTAGAACCCAGATTTACAATCAAACTTGGTGAACACTTTTGCATTCTTAATGCAATTTACCAAATGTTCTCTACTTAGGATATAGTATGCATCGAATTCCAAGATGTTATTTATTCCTTTTAAATTAATTACCAATCTTGCTTTTCCTCTTTTTATTTCTCTATGGTTGCGAACCAAGAACCCTGGGCTGCTGTATGGAGAGATGCTTGCTTCAATCAACTTAAGATCCATGTGTTCCTTAAGTATTTGTTGCATATCCTTTCGATCTTCTTGATTCATCAGGATAGGCTTATATCTGACAAACTCATTTTCTTTTCCAGTTTTCACCTTCAAAGATGCTTTGAGCTCATTCTTGTCCCACCATGCTAGAGGATCTTCATTGAAATTCTTTTGAAATTTTCCTTTGATGTCCTCCGGTGAAATTTGTTCTTCCACGGTGGTGTCTGGTTGTGCACTCGTGTCTAGGCTGGCTTTGAGAGTTCAATCGTTTGTGATTTAATCCTCTCTTCCTTTCGGCCACCTAGGCTCTGGTTTCGTAGTTGGAGAATTGCTTCTCCATACCTTCTTCGATATTTCATTTTTGGGTGTCGAAGTTTTCCTTCATCACTACGCTTGCTGTGAAGATTGATTGGCATTTTTTTGTGGAATGCATCTCTTAATCGCTGGACAATAATCTTATGTTCACAAGGGGTTGTGAAAATAAGTCTTCCAGTCTCATTTTCTTGTGTAAATCTCTTAAATGTCTGTAGGAAATTATTTCCTAACAGAATATCCGCTCCCGTATCATGGAAATAGATTGGTGGAGTTTTAACTTTGTACCATGGAGTACCGTTTTCTCCTCCCATCATCATTTTCGCTTGCTTGGTCCCTCTTTTAAGGACTAGGATCCTTTTAGAGAAATCTCTCCCCGCTACTGGAGATAATTCTTCTTCCATTTCTTTGGGGAAGACTTCTGGTTTAGACGTGCAGATTCCTACGCCTGAATCAATGTAGGCTGTGAAATATTCCGCATGATATCTTGGATATATCATTCCAACAGGAATGTATATAGAGAATGGGCTGGTGCTCATTTAATTCTATATCTTTTTTTGCCCATTGTAAACTCCATTCCATCTCTTAGTCATTCTCAAGGTTTATGACTCTATCCCTAAAGTTAGTTGCTCTGGGATTCTTCATGCACTTCCCTCAATGATTGTTTAAATTTCTCCAATCTTAGGGATTCCTTGATATCTTCATAGGGAAGGTTGTTCCAAGTGATACAATGCATCACAAGGGAAGATATTACCCTTTTGAGTGATGTCGAATATCACTTCTACATCTCTCCATCCTTCTGGGCACTTCAACTCTCCATTAGTTTTAAATACTTTTTCAGGAGCTCGAGTGCTCTGACTGATTCTTGGACCTTCCCATTGAGGTTCACCGATCATTCTATCTTGTTGGAAAGACATTCTCCTCAGTTCGATCATGACATTCTTACTTTTATTAAGAACCGGCCGATCGTGAATTTTCATATCAATCTCTCTTATTGTTGGAGATTGCATGATCTCTGGTAAGACTGCCTTTGCTACGTCTTCAAAGATCCTTGGTATTTCTATGAACTCCTTTCTCAGGAATACTTCTGAATGATGAGTATTCGAGAGTGCATAGGAAATCTTGTACGTGATTGAGTATGGTCTATTTCCCTTCGTCATCAGGTCTGGTCTTTTGAAACCCTGATGAAGGGTAAGAACTCTACTAAAATCTCGGTCTGCTAAATTATACGCAATCCTCGAATAGACATTGAATGCCAGTTTTCCTGCGTATAAGTTTCCAATGATTGCTCCCAGGTAAGAATCTTTGAGATTTGAGATTCTTTTTATCAAAGAGAGCTAGATTTAATGGCGAATCAACTCCTTCTTTAAAAGTTAATTTTATAATCACTTAATGGCTCCAATGTGGATCTACGAAACTGTATTTTCCATTTCTCTCCTGAGTGTGCTTTTAATCTCCTGGATTTCTCGGTGGGGGATTAGTTGCATCTCAATCTGGTTTCCCGTATATTCCGTTGGTATCGCGAATTCTCCCGTGGAAACTTTATGAATAATTTGGTGTTTTCAATTTTTTAAACCCAACTTATCCATCGTCTTTTACATTGCCCCTATTGTAAATCCTTCATACATTTGGAGCTTTGGATCTTCTTTCATTATTCTCATAAGCGTCTTATGAGAAACTGTTGTATGTGAGTGGAATCCTGACATATCCTCCTTAACCACTTGTTGAAGAAATTCTTCTTCACTCTGATTCTGAATATGATTCACTTCCATCTTCAGAGTAAATCTCTTCTTCATTGATGCTTTCATCTGAGGGTATGTCCTCAAATTGATACACCTGTACCAGATTTTGGTAATAGACAGCTTCTTTGAACTCTTGAGTTGTCTCGAACTATCTAACGCCTCTTTTTTATTCTCAGGGCAATCTATAGAAATATGCCCTTTGACTTCTCACGTCCAGCAGTTGCAATCCTTAAAACTTTCATTAGCTCTAGTGTGAGCTCGCCTGAAAGTTCTCTTTGTTGGCATCCTACTGGTGCTTCCTTGGCTTGATAACGAGACTTGGCTTCGACTTGGCCCCGTCCTTTGTCCTGATTTATAGTTTTTGGCCTCTTGTAATTACCAGAACCTTCTTGGTTTCCATGGAAACCTTTTCTTGTTACTTCGAGCATAAGGGTGACTTCTTTCTTTCTTCTGCTTATGTCTCTGTAGTTGACCTCCCACTACTGCTGGAATGTGATTCTTGACACAACATAGAGGAAACGATTTATTAATTCCTCTTAGTCTCTTGTAATTTTTGTGGAGTGCTGCCTGGTGGCACCACTCTGCTAACTTGGCTTTTAGCAACGACATCCTTCTAGCAACCGTATCCATATCGGTCGCTAGCTTGTATTCTTGGATCAACATTTCTCTCCATGGACTTGGTATTTTCGCAAAGAAAAGTTGAGCCGCATCTCCATCATTCACCTTGGATTTCCATCGTTATTCAGTGAATATTTGGATATATTCGTCCACGTGATAAATATCTCATAATTCGAGACAATAGAGGGCTTGTTGATATTTTTCTGCTTTTCCTCTTCCATTCCCTCGAAATATCCTGTGCCGATAAAATGGATTTTGAAAAATTTTTAGCCATTTTATCGACGATTCCTTTTAGTGATTCGCCAGATATAACTCCCATTTTTATATCTACTCCTGTTAAGTCCCATGCCATCTTTACAGATCCTTCAAGCTCATTCAAGGAGTAAAATTTACAATTCCTTCTCTAAGCCGAGAGTTCCAGCTGCAATTCGCATTGCAGATGCCTAATCATCTATCAGTATCTCTCGGTTCTTGAAGTCTGGGACATCCAAATGCAATATTAGCCCATATGGATGTATGGGATCCAGTTGAGACTTCCCGTATGGCGTGTTGTATCTGGTGTTTCCTGGTGCCCACTATGTCTGTAGGATCTCCTTTTATGGTGAAATCCCCGACATGTGGCATTGGTGCGTCTGGTACTGGTTCATGTGAAGCAGAACTTTCGCCTTGATTAAAACTCGTTGGTGGTGGTGCAGGAGCGCTTCTTGGTATTAAAGCCAAAGAATCTCATGAGTTCATTTTTAGATCTACAATACCTAATTCGGTGAAGGATTCGATAAGGTCGTGTAGATCTTCCATGTTGGTTCTTTCCATTACTTCTTGGATAGTAATGGAATTCCCTTGATTATTGCCATCATCTTCTCTTCTTCCGGCGGTTGTCTTATAACCTCAGTCGGTTTCCCCTTTTGGTGTAGAAGGGGTTCCGTTCCGAAAGTTATACGTCGTCTTCCTCCGAATGTACTTGGCTTGGCTTCAAGGGCCTTGACTCGTCTTTGAACATCAATTAGAATTTCTCGTGTTTCCTTTTGATGTTCAATCACCTCTTTCATCTGCACCTGGATCTGCTTGTCGATGTCTTGTATCATCCTTTGGGTTTCTCTAAGATTCTTAGAGGATTCGGATACCTCGCTGCAGTTGGATCTATTGATGGGATTCATGAGCTGCATCCCTATGATTCATAAGATCCATCTTCAGCATCTGATTCACCCAAAGGTAACTCAAATGGTACGCCTTTGTTTCTCGCATTGTCTCAGGGTCTCCCTATCGACTCCTGAGAGTTCTTGTTCAACAAATTGGTTATCCCAATATGCTACCTTGTCTTTGTGGTCCAACTCGTATATTTCCAATATTTGGAAATATCGCTTGAAATGTATACATCTCGAACACTCGTTCGGATCCATTTTTAGAGATAAATCTCCTCGCCAAAGGTTAATTACATGATTATAATAAATTTTCTTATTAGTTCTTAATAAACCTAGGCTCTGATACTATCAGGGGTGACACAACTTCCGCTAAATTTTGTAAAATTAAATTTATTATTAGTTTTAAAAGACATGTCTTCATTCGTGGCGTTGTTATACCTACTTAGACCCTGGATTTCATTCAGAGGCATTATCATATTACGATAGGTCTTGTCAGGTTTCCAGCCAATAAACTTTGACATATCTTTAAAATAAAATTTTATTTTGAGAGTAAAGTGTAAATTATTAAAGTTTTATGGGGTTCAAACAACATTTCCCATTCTTTCTTCTTTTAAAAGCTTTAAGGGCATAGAAGTAAAATTAAGTCCCTTCCCTTAGCCCTTTCCTGAGATTTTTCCTGCATGTAGCTTTATCCTAAATATTCATCACTCATCTAAATAAGATTAAGCACTTTTCTGATAAATGTACATCATGTTATATTTAGTTTAACCTCGATTTTCCAAAAATTATTGAAACAGACTCTAAAATGCAACAATGTTTAGAGAGGCATTACTTTTTATTTTAATTTATGATAAATATTTACTTTATAATTAAATATTCATTACTAAGTATGTTAAATTTTCATCATTTTCTTTTATAAATGCTCATTACAATTTTGATATCATTTGTAGTATATACCTACATACTTCCAGGTATATGTAATAATTTGTCGATTTTCTCCTAATTATTATATTATATAGTTAGAGTATGGAGTATAATTACAAAAAATAGTATTTTATCGAGGGAACACCTAGGAAAATATTGCTCTCGGAAATATTGAGGGCATTACTGACAGTACTTTTTACTGAGAAAGTTATCGAGGGATTTTACCTTCGGTACTACTCCCTTCAGTAAACCCCTCAAACACATAGTCCCAATATTTGCCGCCATAACTACCGAAGGTTTTTTGAGGGTATCATTACCAAGGGGATGTACCCCTCAGAAATACTGAAGGGACATATATACCCTCGAAAATTACCGAGGGGAACAATTTTCCCTCAAAAATTACCGAAGGGTTTTATTTCATTCGGTAATTTTCGAGGGAAAATAGTCCCCTCGATTTGTTTGAAAATTAAAAAAAATGAAAAAAAGTAAAAATAAACCATATCCTATCATTTTAGGCAATTGCAAGCTATCTACCTAATAAAATTACTTTTATTTCTTTTTAATATATATATATATATATATATATATATATATATATATATATATAAAATAGAGTTTGTTTATTAATTTTAAATGATAAATCAACTTAACCCTACAAATAATTATAAGTTGAATGTGGTTTTTGATGCTTTTTTTATTCTTCCTATTAAACGTTCATCGCATGGCTTAAATAGAGAAAGCTTAGATATCAGCTTGGAGGGAAAATCAAAAAGTAAGACTTTGAAGAAGGAAATGAAAATAAAAACTAAGCTAAACACTCGATCAAATAAGGTTTGGGGTTTTCTAACATCTACGAGCATAAAGATTAAAAGCTTTAAAACGATTATAAAAAACAAGGGTTCTAGTGCGCCAGAATCGTCTCCACGATCAGGGTTGTCAATCCCGATGGTTTTAAACGACCCTAGGCACACTAGAACAATAAATTTAGCCAACAAGCATAAACATAATCAAAATCATAATTTCAGCAATTAGAAACATGAGAATTACCAAGCATCTAAACAACTACCAAGCAAACTGAAAACAAGAAGAACAAGGGAAACTAAATTAACGAAACTAAAGTTCAACTTCAACATCCGACGATAGTCAAAGCCAAATACATAAAGCAAATAAAAAGGTGCAGAAAAGCATCTTATAATCTAGAAAAGCATCAGCGATCCAACGATCTTCAACAACGAGAAATGATCTTGAAATGTCGGACGACATAGAAATAACGAAACAAGGAACTATTAAATCTAATCTTGCGTGAATTGAAAGGTGGCATGAACCGAGGGTTCTCTATATTGTTCTGGACCTTTCCCCCTCGTTTAAGCACCCTAAAATGAAGTAAACCACCGGCCTTTTATAGATTTTCCAAAAATAAACCGCTCAAACTACTGGAGCGTCGACGGTGCGTCGATCGACGCGGGCGCAGGCTGCTCGCGTCGACCAGGCAATGCGTCGATCGACGGAGCTAGGATCAACAAAAACTGCAAGTGTGCATCGATCGACGCGGGCGCAGGTTGCGGGCGTCGGCAGCTAGTGTCGGCAGGACTCGGACACTAGGTAACCCAGTGTCAGACTGGTACCCAGTGTCAACACAGTACATTGCTCGTCCAATCTTCGTCGTCTCGAGCTATAACAATAAAATACAGCAAAATTAGATTATTTCATTAAAAATAAATTAAAAACACATTAAACACCAAACGAGACAAAAACATCAAAAGGAAGAAAAACGATAAATAGATAAACCTAAACACCCGAAAAGCACACAACATACGATGCAAAAACACATGAAAATCACATACAAATATGTACAAATCAGATACATGCTTGTATATTCCCAAACTATGAGTCATAATTTCTTAGTTAATTGACTAGGATCGAAATGAGCAGTGTATAAGTGGAAGACAATAATCTTTTTTCTTGTTTGTAATAAAGCAGACAGAGAAACTTGAGTTAGAGAATCTTCCAGCAGCTTTTAAGTAAAGAAAAAAAAAGGTACACTTTCTTGTGAATATAGGAAGCATGCTTCTTAGAACCACGAGAATCGAGTATTTTATTACGCACGGGGGGTTGTTTTGACCCGGTCTCGCTAGAAAAATATCACCGAACATGTGCGTATTTACACGTGTCGTGTAATTCGACCAACAACCAAGATACGATCGATCGATCAACTTGTTTGGTTGAAAACGTGAAGCGAAGAAGCGTCATGATTTTGTGAAGGTGGCACGGGGTGCGTCTCGATGTCATAGAACCACGAGAATCAGGTGTTGATCAATAAATACGCATTTTCTATTTTTTTCAATTTTTTTAATTTAAAAAAACCGAGGGGAACTATTTGCCCTCGAAAAATTACTGGGGGAAAATAGATTCCCCTCGGAAATCCCGAGGGGAATTTAATCCCCTCGGATTTTTTTTAAACTAAAGAAATTGAAAAAAATAGAAAAAATAGAAAAATCGTAAAAATAAAATAAATCCTATCATTATAGGCACGTGAGTGGTTTCAACCCAGTTTCGATTGAAAAATATCACCTAGCATATGTGTATTTACACGTGTCGTGTAATTCGACAAAGATACGATCGATCGATCAACTTGTTAGGTTGGAAACGCGAAGCAACAAAGCGTCGTGATTTTGTGAAGGTGGCACGGGGTGCGTCTCGATGTCATAGAACCACGAGAATCGATTATTGATCGGTAAATACGCATTTTATATTTTTCAAGATTTTTTTAAAAAAAATGAAAAAAAATTGAAAAAGCGTAAAAATAAAACAAATCCTATCATTTTTATGTACGGGGGTGCTTTTGACTCGGTCTCGCTAGAAAAATTTCACTGAGCATGTGTGTATTTACACGTGTTGTGTAATTCAACCAACAACCAAGATACGATCGATCGATCAACTTGTTCGGTTGGAAACGCGAAGCGAAGAAGAGTCATGATTTTTGAAGGTGGCATAGGGTGCGTCTCGATGTCATATAAACACGAGAATCGGGTGTTGATCGGTAAATGCGCGTTTTTTTTTTAATTTTAAAAAAATGAGGGGCAAAATTTTCCCCTCGGAAAAACTGAGGGGAACTATTTGCCATCGAAAAATTATCGAGGGGAAATAGAATCCCCTCAGAAATCCCGAGGGGAATTTAATTCACTCATTTTTTAAAAATTACAAAAAATAAAGAAAAAATTGTAAAAATAAAACGTATCCTATCATTTTAGGCACGTGAGGGGGTTTTGACCCAGTTTCGATTAATAAATGTCATCGAGCATGTGCATATTTACACGTGTTGTGTAATTTGACCAAGATACAATCGATCGATCAGCTTGTTAGGTTGGAACGCGAAGCAACGAAGTGTCGTGATTTTGTGAAGGTAGCACAGGGTGCATCTCGATGTCATAGAACCACGAGAATCGAGTATTGAACAGTAAATACGTGTTTTCTATTTTTCTTGATTTTCTTATTTTAAATAAAATTTGAAAAAAAAATTAAAAAGGCGTAAGAATAAAACAAATCCTATCATTTTACGCATGGGAGGTGGTTTTGACCCGGTCTCGCTAGAAAAATATCACCGAGCATGTGCATATTTACACATGTTGTGTAATTCGGCCAACAACCAAGATACAATCGATCGATCAACTTGTTCGGTTGGAAACGCGAAGGGAAGAAGCGTCGTGATTTTGTGAAGGTGGCACGGGGTGCGTCTCGATGTCATAGAACTACGAAAATTAGGTGTTGATCGGTAAATGCGCGTTTTCTATTTTTTATTTATTTTTTATTTAAAAAAATGAAGGGAAAATGTCCCCTTAGAAATCCCGAGGGACATTTAATCCCCTCGGTTTTGTTTAAATTAAAAAAAATCGAAAAAAAAGAAAAATTGAAAAAATAAAACAATTCCTATCATTTAGGCATGTGGGGTGGTTTTGATCCGGTTTCGATTGAAAAACATCACCGAACATGTGCGTATTTACACGTGTCATGTAATTCGACCAAGATACGATCGATCGATCAGCTTGTTAGGATGGAGACGCTAAGAAACGAAGTGTCATGATTTTGTAAAGGTGGCACAGGGTGCATCTCGATGTCATAGAACCACGAGAATCGAGTATTGATCGGTAAATATGCGTATTTTTCTCAATTTTTTTTATTTTAAATAAAAATTAGAGATAAATCTGAAAAAATAGAAAAGGTGTAAAAATAAAACAAATCCTATCATTTTATGCACGGGGGGTGGTTTTGACCCGGTTTCGCTAGAAAAATATCACCGAGCATGTGCTTATTTACACGTCTCGTGTAATTCGACCAACAACCAAGATATGATCGATCGATCAACTTGTTCGGTTGGAAACGCGAAGCGATGAAGTGTCGTGATTTTTTTGAAGGTGGCACGGGGTGCGTCTCGATGTCATAAAATCACGAGAATCGAGTATTGATCGGTAAATACCCGTTTTCTATTTTTTCAGTATTTTTAAAAGTAAATTAAAAAAAATAGGGAAGGCGTAAAAATAAAACAAATCCTATCATTTTACGCACGAGGGGTGGTTTTGACCTTGTCTCACTAGAAAAATATCATCGAGCATGTGCGTATTTACACATGTCGTGTAATTCGACCAACAACCATGATACGATTGATCGATCAACTTGTTCGGTTGGAAACGCGAAGCGAAGAAGCATCTTGATTTTGTGAAGGTGGCACGGGGTACATCTCGATGTCATAGAACCACGAGAATCGGGTGTTGATCGGTAACACACATTTTTTATTTTTCTTTATTCTTTTTCTTTAAACCAAGAGGAAAAATTTACCCTCGAAAAAATCGAGGGCAACTATTTGCCTCGAAAATTTTCGAAGGTATTTCCAAGCGGCATTTTGCCCTCGGTACCAAACATAAAACAACAGCGGGCGTCCCCGCTACTTTCACTCTACACAGATCCCCAAAAAAAAACTTACCACCGACGCTCCAGCTGCTCCAGCCA
>BMAC01000162.1:888961-915947 GCA_014905375.1 Phtheirospermum japonicum
TTAAGGTCAGCCCAACACAGCTCTGCTTGGATAATCTGTAGTCTCCAAACACATAAAAAAGAACTAATAATAATAATATGAAGAGGATAACTATAATAAAATAAAAATGAAGAGAAATAAATATTAGGTTGCCTCCTAATCAACGCCTTTAGTTAACGTCATTGGCTAGAAGTGATACCCCCTATTCAACTGGGATTGATGCATCTAGCTTGATTTGCTCCACATCTACAACTTGAAAACCTTTGTAGTATGGCTTACGTTGATGTTCATTCACCTTGAAAGTTATGCTCGTCTTGGGGCTAAAAAATTCCATTGCACCATGAGGAAGTATTTTCATAATTACAAAAGGACTAACCCAATGCGAACGTAATTATCCCCAAAACAATTTGCGTCGAGAATGAAAAAGTATCACTTTTCCACCTTTAATAAAATTATTCTTAGAGATTTGTAAATCATGGAAGGCTTTCGTCTTTTCTTTGTAGATCAAAGAATTTTTGAACGCTTTGTTCCGAATTTCCTCGAGCTCTCGCAATTGCAACTTCATGTGCACCCCATCCTCGTCAATTTCATAGTTGCATCTTTTACAGCCCAAAAGCCTTGTGCTGGAGTTCCACTGGTAAGTGGCATGACTTTCTATAAACTAGTCGGTAAGGTGACATCCCGATTAGTGTTTTATACGTCGTCCTATATGCCCAAAGTGCATCTTTCAACCTGATACTCTAGTCATTCCTGTTCGATTTCACCGTCTTCTCTAAAATAGATTTTATCTCTCAGTTTGAGGTCTCGGCCTGCCCACTCGTCTGGAGATGGTAAGTTGTGGGGAGCTTATGAAACATGCCATATTTCCGAAGTAGTGCCTCGACCATTTTATTGCAAAGTGCGTTCCACGATCGCTGATCATGGCCTAGGAATCCCAAATCTATAAAAAGATATTACTTTATAAAGCTTGTATCAACTTTTTAATCGTTCTTCTTGGTGGCCTTCGCTTCCACCATTTCGAAACATAGTCCACCGTAAGTAAAATATAAAGTTTGTCGAAAGATGATGGAAAAGGGCCCATAAGATTAATGCCCCATACGTCAAAAATTACATAGATAATAATTGGATTTTGAGGCGTTTCATTCCGTTTAGAAATAGTACTTGTCCTTTGACAATTGTCACACGAGTTACAAAAATAATATGCATCGTTAAATAAAGTCGGCCAATAGAAATTGTTGTCAAGTACTTTGTGAGCTGTCCTCCCTTGATCCAAAGTGCCATCCACATGCGTATGGATGGGAAAATGAGAGGATTGTGTGAAATTCGATTTCAGGAACACATCGCCTAATTACTTAATCGGCACAGTGTTTCCAAAGGTAAGGATCGTCCCACACATTAGACTTTACGTTTCTCCTGGCCTTTGTCAATCTAGTAGGGTAAATATTAGCAACAATGAATTTCACTGAATCGGTGTACCAAATCTAGGCTGATTCTGGTTTTGGGGCACCAAATACTCCATTTTATAAAACTACATTGTCGGGTATAGGGTGACCTAATACTTCTACTTGCTACCAATTTTCAACGACAAGCGGTTGCTCATCTAGGAAGCCTTCATGGAGCTGCAACTGTTCTCCCACATGCGTGAGATGACTTAGATGGTTAGCCATAGAATTTTGGCACCTTTTTTGTCCTTCATTTCCAAGTCGAACTCTTGAAGTAAGACTATCCACCGTATGAGTCTCGGCTTAGCTTCTTTTTTCATAAGTAGGTGTCGTAATGCCGCATGGTTAGTGAACAACTACTTTTGTTCCCAAAATATACGAACAAGATTTCTCGAGAGCAAATACCACCCCCAATAATTCTTTTTCTGTGGTAGTGTAATTTTCTTGGGCGGGATTTTAGGTTTTTGAAGCATAGTAACATGGGATGCCTTCCCCACTCTTTGCCCCAACACGGCCCCAATGGCGTAATTGCTAGCGTCACACATAATTTCAAATGGGAATCCCACTTTGGTGGCTGAATAATTGGGGAAGTAGTTAGGTGCTCCTTCAATGTACCAAACGCTCCCTTGCAATCATCGTCGATTTTAATATCAACATAGTTTTGCAAAAGTTTGCATAACGAGAATGGTATCTTCGAGAAGTCCTTGATAAATCATCGGCAAATATCTAGATGGCCCAGAAAAGAACAAACTTCCTACATACTTGCGGGATAAGGCAATATAGTTATGAGGTTAATTTTGGATTTATCAACTTCAATCCCCTATTTGGAGATAATATGACCTAAAACTATGTCTTGTTCTGCCATAAAGTGACATTTTCCTCAATTTAGTACAAGGTTAGAATCAAAACATATTTTTAAAATCAAAGCAATATTTTCTAGACATACTTAAGGTGAATCACCATATACCCTAAACCGTCCATAAAAACCTCAATAATATTGCCAATATATTTGGAAAAAAATACTTACCATACATCTCATAAATGTGGCCGACGTGTTGCATAGACCGAATGCCATACATATGTAAGCAAAAGTCCTATATGGGCATGTGAATGTTGTCTTCTCCTGGTCTTTCGAAGCTATAGGGAGTGACCCGCCAACCTTTCTAACATTTGATCGATAAAAGGCAAAGGAAAATGATCTTTCTGAGTCATCGCATTTAACCTGAAGTAGTCGATACATACCCTCTACTGTGTTTGTATACGAGTGGGTACCAACTCTCCAACTTGGTTCTCCACCATGGTTATGCCTGACTTCTCTGGAGCCACTTGAGTCAGGCTTACCCACCGACTATCAGAGATTTGATAAATTACGCCCACATCCAACAAATTTAGAATTTTTTTCTTCACTAATTCCATCATGGGAGGATTAACCTCTGTTGGGCCTCTCTGGATGGTTTGGTGTCCTCCTCGAGAAGCATGAGGTGCATGAAAAGGGACGGGTTGATTCCTCGTAGGTCCCAAATGGTCCAACCTATTACCTGTTAGTGTTCTTTAAGCACTTCAACGAGGTCTGCTTCTTGACTTTCTTCTAATCTATAGGAGATGATGACTGGCAATGTTTGATTTTACCCCCAGTACACGTACTTCAAATGACTCGGCAAGGATTTCATCTTAAGAACTGGTGCTTGCACTAAAGATGGTAAAACTCTCTGGTACGACTTGGGAATTTTAACAGAATTATTTCCATACTTTTTAATGAATGGGTTTTGCATTTCCAAGGCTGAAATAACCTCGATTAGTTTCCCATCAAGCTTACTGGATTCAACCAACAAGTTAAATCGATATGTGCAAAGTACAAGGTCACCCCATACCAGTCAGTTTTGCCCTAAGCTTCGTGTAATGGCTATTTTCATCTCGTCTTCTCTATGAACTTACAAACACTCCTGCAGCAAAGGCTCAACAATCTAGTACATATACAAAATTCTCACAAACAAACGAGGTGTTTGGCCACGAAATTAATTGAGGACTTCTGTAGATAATATATAAAATATTATAATATAATACTAAATAAATCTCAAAATTTGAAATCAAAAGAGTTATATAATAAACTAATGTATATATTGTATGATTATTTAATAAATCTGAAAAATAAGAAACTTAAAGATATATAGAATAATAATATAGGTCGTTAAAAAATTATAAAAGTTAAATGTGTATAGAGAAATAAATAATCCAGCTTTTGGTATAATGTTATAGTAAAAAAAGGTTATATTCTAAATAATCCTCCATTTTGTTCTATAATTCTATAAATATATAATAAAGTGTGATTAACTTTTAAATAATTATTTCAAAAATTAAAAAAATAAAGAAAATGAAATATTATAAATAATATAAAATAAAAAATCATATTAAAATAAAACTTAAAAAAATGTATTCAGAAAAATGAGGTGTCGGGTCACGAAGTTAATTAATGACTTTTGTAGATAAAATATAAAAAATTATAATATAATACTACATAATCTCAAAACTTGAAATCTATAAATTATATAATAAACTACTAATTATATTTTTATAATTATTTAATAAATTTTGGATTAAAGATATATATAATAATAATGAAAGTCATTAAAAAATTACAAATGTATGTTAAATATATTTAGAGAAATAAATATTTAGTCATGTATAGTAAAATAATATATTTAAAATGAAAAGCATGACATAAATGTTATAAAATATTATAAAAATAAATTTCATAGTACTTTTAAATTAGATGCAAATATAATAAAGTGTTACTAACTTCAAAATAACTAAGGTTTATATTTTAATTATGTGATTTTATAATTACTTATATTTTAATAATATATAAAAAAATATATATAGAATTGTAACTATCACGAAACTTTAAAAATGTCATTTTATGGTATTTGTGTAACTTACGAGTCAGCTTTATGTCAACTATCGAGAGTTAAAGTGTCGTAAATGGTTATATTTTATTTTGTGTGACGAGAACGATATCGTTTATATCAATATATAAATATTTATCAAGTTGATTATTCATTTCTCAAAATCCGCGTAACATACGGTTCTAAAACTAGTATATACCTACTAACATTATAACACTTGTTTCAAAAATGACCGTTATGCACAAGACCCACAGTTAAAGTGTACCAAGGTGCATGCCTAGTTGTTCATATAAATCCAAATATTTCACACACATGCCCAAGGCTATTCTTCTTCCAAAGTCAAGATCTTAATAATTATATTCTCAACATGCATGGCATACCTCTCGATCTCACTCCCACCGGCTTATCGCTCAAATCAATCTTGCACCCAACCGCCTTCGTAAAATTGCCATTGCCAATGCATAACAACAAAACCGTTACCTCACTAGTGCAAAAAAGGCGATTAGAGACGGTTCAAAACAGCCTTTAGAGGCGTTTATGAACCGCCTCTAATACTAGCGACGCTTAAAGTAAAAAAACCCGGGCGGCGGTTCGAAACCGCAGCTTAAAATTGGATTCGGGTGGCGGTTCTTCTCTAAGAACCGCTGCTAATAGCATTTCTTATCTAAGAAGCGCTGTCAAAAACAGAAACCGGGCAGCGCTTCTAAGCTAAGAAGCGCTCCCAAAACTATTATTGGCAGCGGTTCTTAGATAATAACCGCTGCCAAAAACCGATACCGGGCAGCGCTTCTTAGCTTAGAACCGCTGCCAAAAGTAGTTTTGGCAGCACTTTTTATTTAGGAAGCGCTGCCAAAAACCAAAACCGGGCAGCACTTCTTATCTAAGAACCGCTGCTAAAACTATTATTGGCAGCGCTTCTTAGCTAAGAATCGCTGCCCGGTTTCTATTTTCGGCAGCGCTTCTTAGCTTAGAACCGCTGCCAAAAGTTTTTTTTTTTTGCCTGCTTCAAAAATTCACAAAAAACGGCTCCAAAAATTCACAAAATATGCTCCAAAGATTCTGAAATTCCCTAAATTTATTATAAATTCTACAAACCAAAATATTCATAACAAATACAAATTGTCCAAACAAACATCCTTCATGTCATAAATAGCAAACAAAAATCATTCAAATATATCATCTCACACCATAACTATTTAATCTCATCAATATACTCAACATATGCTTGCAATTAAGTATTTAGAAGAGCGTCAATAAAATATCTCGCAAACACATTCCGAATATCATCGAACTCCAACGGTGAATAAGGATCTTGATTCGGTATCCAATCCTTAAATTCAAAATATTGAAACAAAATATTAGATTTATTAATACTAACTAATTATGATTTAAAACTTCTCACTATATAAATATAAAAGATAATAATAAATAAATCAACTTACCACTCCAATATTTTGACTATTGGGAAAATTGACAATGTCGTCCATATACTTCATCACATAATATCCGCACTCGATAGGCCCCGGTTGCTTGCGACACTTGAAAAAAAAGTAAATAATAAAAATTTGTTATATTAATATATAAAACTTCTAAGATCAAATAAAAAAAATGTATTACCTTTATCCTAGAAAATGATAGGCCTTTACCATTCCCCTTTATTGATGATGCAATCCTAAAAGCCCTACATTTTAAAATATAATATTTGAGTATTTTCAACAAACACACGTAAAAAGAATTAAATAACAAAGAAAACTCATCAACTAAAAAAATAATTAATTTAACTTACAAAATCAAATCTTTCGATATTTCGGGGTCCCGTGTGGAAGCTGGATCGAACAAGTAACCTTTTCGTAATTCTAGGCATATAACAATCAATAATGATGCCTGCAATTAACAAGATAAATAAAATGAAATACGGTACATATTATAAAATGACAAACATATCTAATGAATCAGTCGTACGAGCTGTTATACGACAGAAAAATTAATTTTTTATTGAATATTTCCCCCAGAGCTCGTGTCAAATATTCTCTTGTAGCCTGCCTGTCTGTCACTTTTCTTGTACCGTGAAAGAAGGCATCTTGGATATTCATCCAAATCCTCATACGCCTTACGATACAAGATACAATCATTCGGGCATGAGTTTTCTGAATTCCTGTTCCCATAGGGCACAACAATTTTCTAGCTTCAGAGTTCGTTGAAGGAAGTGTGTTCCCAGGAAACATTTCCTGAAGACCTTCCAATAATTCTGTGAAACTTTCATTACTCCATCCATGCTTTACCTTCATGTGAAATAATTTCAATACGGCAGATAACTTGGAGAATGATGAATTTGGACACAAGGGAAGCTTCGCTGCAGCCATCAAACTTTCATATGCTTTCGGTTGATAATCAAAATTGTCTTGAACGTCGGTCACCAAATCATTGGTTCGATCATCTTCAAATTTATGGCTTTCACTGTCAGCCGCATGGTTTGAAGCATCTTCGTTATGAGCACCAATATTACTAGTGTTCGCAATTTCATCGGCCTTCCTCTTCAAATTTACAGGATAAGCTTGTTGAGAAGCAGCAGCATTGCCTTCTACAGAAACCTCTCCATGAAGTGTCCAAACATAATAATTATCTCTGAATCCTCGTTCGAACAAATGTGCATAAATTTTCAGCACATCGGTTTCCTTACTCATGTTGCGACAAACTGAACAAGGGCACAAAATTCTATCATCTCCTCGTTGTTTTTTATACGCAATGGCTTTTTCAATATATTCATGCACTCCTGCCAAATATGTGGTAGTGTTCCGAAGCCCGTACATCCAACTTCGATCCATCCCTAAACAGGATTTTGTGTATTAGAGGACTGATGTAGGTGGACAAGTAAGAAAGGGAGAAGGAGAAATGAGAGGTGGAGCTGGGAAATATCAGATTAGTCAACTAATCTGATCACAGAAATTAGTCAACTAATTAGATATGTTATCAAATTAGTCAACTAAACTGATCTAAAAGGTGAAAGAGAATTAAATGAGGGATTGCAGAAGAAAATGAAGAAATTAGGCCTCAGATGTCTTCACGCTTTATTTACCTCTCACTTTCTCACTCAGCCCAAATCTTGGTTGGCTTCTCAATTTATACTGGTTTGGTTTCTCCAATTAATGTAAATTTCTTAATCAGATTCTTAATATAATTTTTTTTTTTTTTACCATTACTATTGGTGTTGGTCAAATAACTCATTTATGTTTTCATATAAAACTAGAATCTAAATAATGAGATTCTTTTTTCTGAATAAGTTTCAACTTTTTCTGGTAATACAATGTGCCTAGGATCGATTTAAGGAAAAGAGTAATTCCATTGAGACAAGAAAGTGAAAATCTTTTCAAAAATTAAAGCAGACTATGGGAAATGTTGGACAATTGGCTAATTAACAGCTCTTCAAATTGGGTGAAAAGAAAGGAGATTCCCTTTTTTTATCTCTCTTTATGCTAGTAGAAATTAAAATAATAATAATAATAACAATAATAATAATAATAAAATTATCACATCATACATTCATCAGCAGAATGATTAATAACCCTTAACTAAGGAAAGAAGACTATAACTCCCAATAATAATCCGTAAGTAAAATTCTCGAGTTGAGGAAAGGGAGGCAAGGGTTTTAGTCGGAGCCGGAGCAGTCAAACCAGTCGATCGACTGGCTTTCAGTCGATCGACTGATTGACCAGTCGATCGACTAGATCTCTCCGAATCGACTGGAGTACAGAAGGTTTGGCAATTTTGGGCGAAGCAGTCGATCGACTGAGTCGCAGTCCAACTCGTGAATTTTATCCCTTTTTTCCCCAAAACTTCAATACTAACCCCTAAAGCTCAATACCAAATACCGAATGACAATGGCGTCCGCCTTCGGCAAGGTCGACTAAAATGACCTCCAGACCCACCACCACCACCACTGCCACAACCCTTTTATCCTCCCTGCCGCTGTCAAACCAATAAGTCCAGAGTTCAATTTGCAACAAGTTAAAGTTTTCTAAACAATTGTCCTTGTATATTAACTTACAACACACACTCTTTCACAGACGAAATCAAGAAATGATATAGGCATTATGAACACATATATGAGCAATAATGGAAAAACTATGAATCAATTAACACCGTAATCGCATGCGCAACGTCTTGACAACCTACTAGAAAGTTTAGGCAAAAAGGAATTTTTTTCAAAGTAAACTAAAAACATAGAAGACAACTTCATAATATGGCAAACAGTTAGCCATATAGCTAAATAAACTATCAATATTGCTAATAAAGTTCATTTGCAATACTTGCAGGTACTCGGAATTGGTTAGTAACGGACAATATCTCGAACTTATAGAAACCATTCTTCTACTGCAGCAACTCAGCATTTACATGTATGAACAAATTCGTTGGAGGATCCTTTTCACAGAATTTCATTTGGATTGAGAGAACAGGAGTATGATTCGATTCGAACCAAGAGAGAACATATATTGTATCATTTTTCAAATACACTTGGATTCGATCAAATTGAAGTGTACTAATACACACAAATACCACCAAATTTGAGAGGAATGCAATCACCATGACTTTAATCACCAAACCTTGATACATGCTGATATTCACTTAAACCTAAAATGCCGAATTGAAATCACATGCATTATCTATAAAACAGAGCTAATCGGCCTGTTCTTGGAATACCTAAATAATCAATCCAAATAGCCCAAATCTAGAACATAAAGAAAAAAACATAAAATTGAAGTGAAATGAAAAAGAACTTACAGACAGCTAAACCTCGAGATTTTTCTTTCGAATTCGGCTACTTGATAGTACGCGATTTAGCAACCCAGTTCTCCACACCACTCTTCACAGCTACGCGCCTTGTTTTGATCTGCTACGCGCCTTGTTTTGATCTGCAATACGCTGAAAATAATTAGGATTCATCCAAATTTTAATTTCCCGGCTATTTGGGGAAAAGTTTAGGCGACGGTTCCTACTTCGAAGCGCGGCTAAAAGGGCTGTCGGGTAGCGGTTCTATGGATGACCGCTGCCAAAAGCCCGATGTCTATTATTGGCAGCGCTTATGAAAATAAGCGCTGCCCGATTTTTATTATTGGTGGCGGTTATATTATAGAACCACCGCCCAGTTATTTTTTTTAGTGACGTTTTGAAATGAAACCGCCTCTTATAGTATTATTGGTAGCGGTTGGTATTCAACAAGTGCCACCCGGATGAAGTTTCTAATTTTTTAATTTTCATAAGCAGCGGTTCTTGGTTAATAAGCGCTGCTTTTTCACTTTTTGCAGCGGTTCCTACTTGAAGCGCCACCAATCAACTTTTTTCCACTAGTGCCTCATCCACAATTTCTAAATCTTTTCTCCACACGCCTTCATCACGACCACGTCGATTATCAAAACACATGCGATGGTGTAGATTCGTGAGCTCTACGTACGTTTTGACGAAGTTAGGGAGATGTTTATGCGAGCACATGGGGTGAAAGAGCCAAAACTGCTCATATTCGAACTTATGATGTTAAAGTTGTAATAAATCAAAATAATATTATCACCAAATATGCTTATAAACTAGAATTATTAGTTCGTAAGGGAATCATATATTGGTCAAACAATTGTTATATCATAGACTAAGGTCCAACCTGCTCAATATGACATTACATTATTGATAAATATACATCAATATATCAGTACATCATATACCAAATATATGTACATCAATATATAGTTATATTACATAATGGTGAATAATAGATATTCTCCTAAAATATCCAAAAAAAAAAATGTTTAACTTTAGCTCGCAAACTAGTTTTCCAATCAAAACTCCAACAACTTTTTTTTCCCGATTGTCTTCTACTACTTGATTTCGTAAAAAAAAAAATAGTCGGAGTTTTGAACACATGAGTGTTATGATGGCAAAATTTTCACAACCTTTATATCAAAATCTTTCGAACGACACGTATGACCTAAATATCAAAACAGTTTGTTTATCAATGCTTAAAAAGTCGGAACGGGGTGGTCGGCGGTGCGCTACAGTTTTTGTGTTATTATAACTTTTTTGGCATCGATTTTTACAAAACTATCCAAATATTTGGTTTCTATACGTTAAAAGATTGCACTCTGAAGATTGCGAATCTTTTTCCACCAAGAAACTTAGGTGATGTATGGAATCGTTTCTATTTCACATTTCTCGATTTCCAACTATTTCAAAAATTAGAATCATGTTTGTTTACGATTTTTCATTGGAAATCACCTTTTTCAATTTTCATTTTTCACATTAAAATATTCAACTTTACCAATTACATCTAATTTTTAAGGTTGTGGGACCCACCACTACCACCAATATCTACTTTAAATATTATTATTTTTAAATTATATCTATCTAGTAGGACCCACCATCTACAACTTTATTAATATTATATATTATATATTCAAATTAAAATATTAAAAATGGACCCCAACTTTTCATTTATTATATAATAAAAAAATTATTACAAAAACACTCATCCAAACATAATCTCAATTTTCACACAAAAATCAATAAATTTTCATTTATCACTTTTTTCACTTAGAAATTGAAAATTGAGATGAAAACACATCCATACATCACCTTAGGTTCTCAAATTTCGTCGACTTTCTTGGACAAAATCAAATAGTAAGAGGGCAAGTAAAAACAATCCTTAATTAAAACACATTAATGTATATTATATTATATAATAAATAAAAGACAACACTCTTGTGAGGCCGGACTAATGAATCACCCGTCAGACCAAAATTCAAGACCAATATATTATATTACAAAAACTAATATATTATAATAAAATATCAATACTTCATAGTACCAACACATCACATTAAAAAAACCAATACATCATATCACGAATCGAATATTTATAAAAAAATCAATACTTTCGAGTAAAAAAACCAACATATCATGGTATAAAACTAATACATTATAATATTAAGTCAAATAATCTAACGAATCATAACTCGTTCATAAGTGTTTGCCAAAATACGTTACTACTTAATTTAATTCTGAATCTATAAGTTTCTTGAAATGGGTCAGCAGTGGTCAAGTGATTAACTATTGCAAATCACAGTTGATTACTTAATACAGAAGTTTGCCAAATGGGCCCTCACAATCTTTAACAAAAGATATAAACGAATTTTGATTGGTTGGACTGAGTTGACTGACCCGATTTTTATTGTTATCCTACTATTTAAAAAAGATGAGCCTCAGGTGACGCCGCCCATGATATTTTTTCAGACCACCAATAGTGCAGTACAAAAGGCAGTCAAAAACTGTCGTTAAAAAATACAGCTCAAACTGGGCCTGTCCATAAAACCCCAACCAAAATATCTCACCCCCTGGACCCCACATGCCCTCTATTCCCCGCGTGATCTCCACACACTACTTGAGTAATTAAATTCACACACACGCAAAATACACATTAGTGCGTGTGTTGTTATTTTCTCTGTCCTGAAAGTATGTGCAGAGGGGAAAGGGAACCTGGAGCGGAGGAAAATGCCAGGCAACCACTTGCTTCCACCGCCTTACTCAAATTTCTTGATTTTTATTTTTATTTTTTATTTTTTTTCTCTCAATACCTATATATATCCAGCCCCGCCCCACATATCGCCGACCAATTGCTCTTGCAAAAAACCATTTCGATTTTTTTCTCCTCGCCCAAAACCCTAATTGAAGAAATATTTAATTAATGGACTCAGATGATAAAAACCCTCCTCCGACGCCAATTTCTACCTGTGGACAGACCGAAACGGCGTCGTATCCATTCCCGATGCCTTTGTCAATGGCGTCTCCGTTTCCCGAGCCGCCGCCATTTTCGCCTTTCTTAAGCTTTGATTCATTTGAGCCCCAATCTGAATCCAACCCAGGCGGTGAAAGTTTATTGGGTGTGCCTCAGCCTTTGGAAACTCTGTACGAAACTCCAATTCCGCCATTTTTGTGTAAAACATATGACTTGGTGGATGACCCTTCATTGGACGCCATAATTTCCTGGGGTGAAAATGGTGACAGCTTTGTGGTGTGGGATCCTGTTGAGTTCGCTAGGTGTATTTTGCCGAGGAATTTCAAGCACAACAATTTTTCCAGTTTTGTTCGCCAGCTCAATACATATGTGGGTATTGATTTCAATTTTATTTATTTTCACTAGGATGCTCTTGGCATGTGTACAATTTTATTTTTTTTGGTTATTTATCTTTTCTTGGGTATTTTTTTTCACCCTTTTTCTTTTTGACATTTCTATGTAATTTTTTGGATTTTCTTGTATCTTGTAAAATTACTGTTTTTAACTTTCTCTATAATTGTATATGAGCTAAGATCCTGTGAAGAACATGCTGTATTAGTGATGTAATTTGTAGAAATTGGAGACGGTTTGTACAGAAAGTAGAAAGGGGATTTTTTTTGTACCTAATTCATGATATTTTGTATCTCTGAGTATCAATAATAAATCCTGGATGATAATTTTCTATACAGATCGTCTCTTAATTTCTCGTGTTGCTGTTGTACTTTGAACCTTGGTGATGCATCGTCGGATTTGTTTTTAGTATTTTTAGATTAGTACTCTAAATCTACTACACGATAAAACGCACACTATCTCCTACCTCCGGACAGCTAGTGGAACTGGAATATCCGTCCATTTACAGGTAGAACTTTTTTAAACTTATATATATGTAATTGATTTATTTCATGAACTCATATTTGTGCTCGACTTATTACTGTTAGGGTGATGCAGTTCATCTTACTATGAGTATTGAATTGAGCCTGTGCATGTGACTTTTGTATAGTTTACTAACATTGCCAATGAAGTTGTTATCTTGTGCCTATTTTCTTTGATTAATTTGTTTATTCACTTAGGTTCATTTACATGTATACAGGGTTTTCGCAAAATCGACACGGATAAATGGGAATTTGCGAACGAAGGATTTAAAAGAGGGCATAAGCATTTGTTGAAAAACATCCAAAGGCGCAAAACACATCACTCTCAGCAGATTGGGAGCTCGTCCGGGCCGTCTCAAGATTCAAACAAAGCTGCACTGGAAACTGAAATCGAGCGCCTGAGGAAAGAGAGAAGTTCGATGATGCAAGAGGTTGTCGATTTACAGCACCAGCAGCGAGGTACAGCTCAGCATATTGGACTAATCAACGAAAAGCTGCAAACAGCCGAGAAAAGACAAAAACAGATGGTTCAGTTCTTGGGGAAGATATTTCAGAACCCGACATTTTTAGCTCGTCTCCAGCAAAAAAAGGAGCAAAAGAGCATTACTTCACCTCGGACGATGCGCAAATTCGTGAAACATCAACCCCACGCAATGGGCCCGTACCCGTTGTTGGAAATGGGAGATAACCCAGTTCTTGGAACCGAAAATGCCCCTTTTCAGCTTGAAGGTATACCGGCAACGACACATGGATTTCTTGGTAACCCAGAGCAGGATCCGGCCCGAGGAACCTTAGATCCTCTTTGTAAAGGAAAGGGTGTTGTGGGCCCGCAGACCCAATTTGCACCGGATTATTTTATCTCGTTTCCCGATGATCTGGGGAAGGAGAAGAGTTTTCCTGAATCGAAAATGTCGTATAGTGAAAGTACGGCAGTTGAAGAAAATATTTGGAGCATGGGGTTTGAGTCTGGTACTGGTATGTCCGGTTCGAGCAATGAGTTATTGGGTAATGTTAGTGATTATAGTTTGCAAGAATTAGGAGATATTTGGGACATAGGTTCAATGCATCCGACTGGGAGTTCAGGCATTGAGAAGTGGCCGGACGAAGAAACGAGTTAGAGAATAAAGAAAATGTTAAGCACATCTTATTCATATGATTTATTTATCTCTTGTTTAAGTAATAGTAGTGGGTTTTAGGCCCGTAGGGTTATATTTCTGTTTATGTAGGTTATTGTCATTAGTTGGGGTTATCTTTGGATACGACTATTTTGGCGGCTATAAGCTGGGCGGTATATTTCCAAAGGAGAACCTTGCGTTCTTGTTCTTTTCTTTACGTAATAATAACATTTCTTAGAAATTATAGTTATCATTATGAATTCTTAAGAATATGTGTGTATCATGTTTCGTGATTTAAATCTTAGTTGTTGTAGGTTGTGAATCTGCAGGCAGGAGCTCTTAGGGGCATTATTATCAGCAATGTTGATAGGAAGAGTAACGGCAGAAAAAAAGGAGTTGCATTTTCTTGAAAATTGATGTATTCATAGATTTTGCAAGCTAATATAAGTCATTTGCTTTTGTACGCCTGTTTTGTATTGATATCGGTTTTAATTAGTTCATACATGCAGTCGGCTAACCAGGATGAAAAGAAATGTACAGTAGAGGTTGATATTGATTTAGCAGAGGTATATATAATAAATAAGATTGGGTCATTTCATCGACCCTAAATTTACTATTTGTAATGCATGTTAGACCTGAATTGAAATATTGAGATGTGATCATAATACTGTTGGAAAATTAGTTTTATTGAGACTAATTTTGAGGCTAAATATTTAATTAATTTAGAATTAAATATTATAATATTATTCTATGTATTGAGTAGATAATCGTAGTGTATTTATTTTCTCAAAACTGATTTTCGGTATGTAGGAAATAAATTGTGTAAGTTAACCATTTGAAAAGGGGAAATATATAAAATCCCACATTGAAAATGAAAAGATAATTTATACGCTTTATAAGTAAAGAAAAAGTTGTATTGAGTATCATGTGATTAAGCCCATGCACTAGTTGGTTGTAACTATGAGTTTAGACCTAGGCCTTGACTTTGGATCTTGAACATCGACCCATGACTTGGATAATAATTGAAGTCACTAATTGTACTTTTGCACTAAAGCCTCAAGCATTCGTTTCAAAATTTTGTGCTCGATTTCACATTTTTCAATTTTCGTTGGAATTTTGAAGTTTGATGTGCTACTACTTCAAAGGCGTTAAGTCGTTTATTTCTATTTTGGAACAACCACTAACAACTTTTAAATAATTATAATATTAAAAAACATATTTCAAAACTAATCATCCAACTTAACCTCAATTTTCCTAAAAAAATCAATAGATTCTCAATTATCACTTTTCACACTAAAAATTGGAAAATGAAATGGAGACAATTCCATACAACATTTTCGTCGAGTTTCATCTAAAACTTCATATCTGTTAATTTAATTTAGTAGCAGCATAGTGTTATTTTGGTGAAACGCATCCAATAACAAGAATTTCAAACAGTCGTATTAAATGCAACCTGACATGAACAAGTATTATATATAAATGCACATAAATACAATATTTTTATTCCTATAGACAATTATTCGCCTACAACGCAAATAAATACACTTTTATTTAGTTATATGAAAATACACTTCCCTCATCTGGGATCGTTGTAAAAATGCAAATTCTGATGGTTCCTTGAAATGGTAATGCTGTTTGAATCTGGGGCCCATACACCAGTTTTTATAAAGAGTGAACTAATTATGCACACCTGCACAAGCATAAGGAGGTCATGCATTACGCATCGATGTTTTCTCAACTAGAGAATGTTTGCAAACCCTAATAAGAGATTCTAAGTTTCGACTCATTTTTTGACCGTACACTCAGCCTTCCAAAATGCATATGAACCCTTAGATCCATGCTCAAACTGGAAGAGGACTCTACTAAAGTAATAGAGCAGCAATAAAATGCCCAATATTTTTATTCTACTTGGGACAATATATATACCCTATATCCTGAACCGAGATCCATGTAGATTTATGGACCTGAACTCAAAAGTTCAGGGTACATAAAAAACGAATAATGAAAATGCAAATGATAAGTAATGAATATCAACTGACACAGCAAAAATCTCATAAAAACATTAATACAAAGTTGATATCCATCATATATCATGTCCTTATTCATTGTTCGTTTATTATGTGTTCATTAATTTTGAGTCCCGGGTCCATGACTCCAATCCGACTTTCTTATACTCCAAGGAAAATGGGAAAAATAATTAAATAAGAGATTAGACTTTCTACTCAATACCTGGAAAGAATTGAACTTTAGTTTATAGCACTAATACACAGACAAAAGAAGACAAAATGGCTCAGAATCAGTATAAGTCGATGGGTTTTAAGATAGACAAACCTTACAATCTAAGCAGCCTTCTGCCAGAGATTCGCCCATAAGAATTCACCCAAATAATAGTATGAGCTTTACTGATGCCCAAAGCTTCACGTGCGAAAAGGTATTTCCACACGACCTGGACGAGTTGTTCGGGGTGATTTAACAAATGGTCTCAAAGATTCCATGATACTGGAAAACGAGGGCCGTTTCCAGGGCTCACTGCAATTTTTAGAACAATGTGAGTAAAGAGTATAATTCAACTCCAGGACTAGTTTACTTCTGGGATACTGAACATTGGTTGGTTCAGAAAATATATCGTATACCAATATATTGTATAATCGAAGGATATGGGATGTCCATTTTAAGTAAAAAAAAAAGTAGAGGGTGAATGCAGATGCAGTCCAAGATGCATTAGTGTAAATAACTATTAGGTGCATGGTAAAAAGTTAAACCACTCAATGAATGTCTAACCAAAATGCATAGAATATTTAGGTCGATATGATAATAATAATATCATCTAAAATTTGAATAGCCTAGATTATTAGCTAAAGCAATTTTACAACTCCAAACATCAGATGAAAGCAGATACTTCACTCACTTGGCCCAGCAGGCTACAATTATAGCTGCAATTTGGGGATTCATATCCTGCGGAATTTCAAGCCTTTGTTTCTTAAAACCAACAGCTGCTACAACCTAGAGTGTTGAAGAAATAAAGTCAAATCTCTCCACTTGAATGGGCTCCAAAGAAGCCCTAAAAATGTAATCATACATAAAAAGTAAAAATTCCTTACTTTCTGTTAAAATCATACTTTTCTAATTAAAAACTACACAAGATTTCAGAAGAGCTAATTTCGGGATGGAAATGTCATACATACTTTTATGAGGTAATGTCGTCCTGATCTATTAAATATACATACTTCTAAAAAAAAAGTTGTACCCTCAATTAATTAACTAGGTTTGGATATGGAGCTCCGTCTTACGAATTTTGACTCGTAATATGATATCTACTGTTCATTGTATTTTCTCTTTCTTACATGCATCCCCCTAAACCCCTTGGACTCAGTAAGGAGGAGATATTCTCAAAATTTTAATCTTCTATCATTTGTTGGCATCTTTTGTTTGTAAATTATGATTGACTGTAACCATCCTGTACTATACGCGTTTTTTGAGTTTGCATCCTAACGTTTTTTTTGTAATTTAATGCATCCTGTACTTCAAAAAATTCTGAAAGTGCATCCTCCGACCAACCAACTCGCCCAAACTCGTCGAAACTCATGCGAAGAAATGATCAAAAGACCTAGTCTCGCGAGTGAGATTGCATATTTTCAAACCCGTATACTTTATGTGAGTTCCAGTGAATTTATTATTTATTTAAAACTAGTTTCGGCATATTTTATTAAATATTTTATTAAATATGCAAAAATTATCGAATTTATTACTAAATAAATAATAAATCTTATTTATTTAATAAAACTAGTTCCGGTAAACGTTAGGATAAAATATGGTTTGCATATTTATTTAATAAATTCTAGTTTTTATTTAATAAAACTAGTTTTTTCTAAATTTTGTATAGTACAGGATGCACTTTCAAAATTTTGTATAGAACAGGATGCATTAAATTACAAAAAAAACATTAGGATGCAAACCCAAAAAACACGTATAGTACAGGATGGTTACAATCTTTTCCCCTATTATATAGGTAAGTCAATTTTCCAAACTATTGTAGGTGTTCCTTTATGGACCTAACCACAGGCAGTTGGGATGCAATGTAACTTTGTTTTAACTTTAAGAACTAAAAGCCAATTCACCAACCTGCATCGGAGTCAAGTTATCCCATGGTTGCTGCAAGGTCGCCAGCTCCCATAAAATCACACCAAAACTGTAAACATCTGATTTTTCGTTTGATGGTTCATTACAGAGGACTTCAGGTGCCATCCACTCAGGCTACCAGAAAAGAAAAGAAGTTTTTATTCTATCCAGTGAAGACCCCCAAACTAGCAAAGATTAACACATCATATCATTCCAAACTCAATCTAACTTACAGTTCCAGCAGCCGACTTCGATGAAAGAAATGTGTTCGCCTTTAAACGGGAAAGACCAAAATCACAGACCTGATGCAGACATTATGGAAGTAAGGATCTGGCAGAAAAATGAAATTAGAGAAGGTTCTGACACAAAGTAGAGTAGTTTGGAAAGTGTGATATGAACAAGCACAAATCGTTAAATATATTACATATCCTTGTGGCTTTAAATAGATAGGAAATTAAGATACGGATGGCAAGCACCAATTATATGAAGGCAATTACAGGAGGGAAATATGGCATAAGGAAGACCACCTTCACCTATTCCTTAAGATTCCTGGAGCAAGTAACTAATGGAGATTTCAAGAGATACAAGAGACCATTAACATAAAAAAATCAGAAAATATACAAAGCATTGAATGTTTAACTATGTATGTAAAACTCCGAATGTTGTCTGCTCGCAAAGAAACAGGACACTGAAAACTCCAAAGCTCTGCGTATATATTAGGTTTTAATAAATATATCATCCAGCTCACAAACAACTGTATCGTAATACTTAACACACAGGACAAAGTATTTATCTACCTCAGTCAACACAAAACAAAAGTTGTAGAAATATGGAGGGAAACAAATTCATTACCTTCACAGTGTAATTTTCATCAACCAAAAGATTAGGAGATTTTAAGTCTCTATGAACAATTGGAGGATTGTGATTGTGAAGATAGTTCATCCCATTAGCCTGTACAGGAAAAAAGTTGAGACTTGATTTTGACATGGAAGCTGCAAACCAAATGAATTGAATACGCACCACATCATAAGCCATGCTCAATCGACGTTTCTCATCCAAGACTTCTCTCGTATTATGTTTACGCAAAAGTCCATACAGACTACCTCTGACGAGAAAAAGAGAGCTCAAAGAAAAGTTAGAACAGTGCTAATAAGAGCGGCGAAAACAATCATAATTGATGTGGTGAAACTATTCACATACTTTCTAAACAGTGGCACGAAAATAAGGCAGAAAAGATGACATGATAATGATCATGTAAATGATCGTGTCTTATGCTTGTGCCAAAGGTGTGTGCTTAGTAAAAAAAATGTGTGTAAATATACTCACCTTAATTAATGTCTGAAGTTCAAAATTAAAAACATATACCTTGATAAATATTCTGTTACAATGGACAAGTTTGGTGGCTCCGTTACAGCACCCATAAAAAGCACAATATTTGGATGGCGCAATCTTTTCATGATTGCCACCTAAGCCAATAAAGGAATAAAAGCTAAAAGACAAAACAATTTAGGACAAGTAGTATAAATTAGCAAGAATAATAAGCACCTACCTCTCGCAAAAATTCCTTAAATCGTTCTCCATGGAAATCTTGCTCCATGAGAATCTTCACAGCAACATCCTGGAAGGTATTATCTCTTTTAAGATTCAAATTATTGACATCAAAGCCTGATAATGAAGAAATAAAATTTCTAATATTCAGATTAAAAAATACTTATCACAAAAAGTAATGAAATTAGAATTGGTGTCATCACTGTTTTACAACAGAACAGCCAATGAGTTCAAGGTCACAATAAATAAAGTTTTTTTTTTATGTCTTTGAAGATTACAAGGATATAAATCTTACGCAACCATTCCAGTCAGCACGTAGAACTGTCCCAAAAGAACCTGCAATCAAACCGAGCCAAATAATTAAGCTATAAAACTTGTTGTTCTCCGTGCTATGACATAATAATAATAATAATAATAATAATAATAATAATAATAATAATAATAATAATAATAATAATAATAATAATAATAACAATAACAACAACAACAACAACAACACCACCAATAATAATAATAATAATAAAATTTAAAAAATAATAATAATAATAAAGTTTACGCTGAGCAATATTTTCAGAGAAGGGAGATGAAATACCTGTCCCAATTCTCTCCTTTAGAACAATATCATTCCAGGGAATGTTCAGTTCTTCAACATCAAAGGCCAATTCTCCACTTGATTTGGATGAAACTAATAAATCTCCTTCACTAAACCTCATAACTTTATTCATATTTCCTCTTGGACCTGGCATCATACGTGGCTGAACAACTTTATGCTCGGTTGGTGGGAGGAATTTTGAAGGTCTCGAGCCTTTGGCTATATCTGTGGAGTTTACAACATCCTCAGCAATTAATGGTTTAGTAAGCAATGATTCTTTACCATGAACTTTCATCCATAAATTTGTTTGTACAGGTAGCACACTAGAAACATCTTCCTGATTGCTTGAACTGTGAGGAGAGCTAGCTCCGTCCTCGTAAGTCCTACGCAAGTGTCTAGGATGCATGGAGTCACGAGTATCTCCATTAATAGAAGTTCCAACTGTCACATGTAACAGAAATTTATTTCAACTCACAAGTTCAAGCTAATCAAACCCATAGGATTGGGTCATCAAAAGTAAAACGACATACAAGTTGAGCAACTGAAAAACTATGAAGTTATATGCAATTACGTTTTTACAGGGATTATCAACACAGACTAGAGAAATGAATAATGGACGCTTTGGGCATATTTAGTTGTTGTATACATATTTAGTTAATTTGCACTTTTTCAGATTGAAACTAAGGAAAATTAGAATGTAGAGGTAGCAGAAACTTGGCGGGATCTCAGGAGGTTTGACCACCAGATCCAATTCCAGAAGCCCATACATGTATACAAACGAAATATATGCATAAGTTCAAGGATCAGTTTATTGTACTCCAAAGATACTCACTACTGGCTATTGAAAATATCAAAATTTTATTTTGTCAACGCAAGGAATGGATAGTACAAAGTAAATGCTACCAGAAGATAGCATCAGTTAAACAAATGATTCTGAAGTTAGGCCAATAGCCTGGGGGTGGCTAGAAAAATTCACCGAAAAGCAATTTGCAAGATAATCACCTGCTAAAGAATCATCGAATATGCGATTAAGTGATTCAAAGTCCAAGAAATACTGTTTGGCCAGCAACCTGAAGTCAATGGTAGGCTCCAGCTGCTTTAGTCGTGGAAAACGCAATGGAGAAGAAATTGAGATTGTGGACGGACCATTTGGCAAAGAATCAGGCTCACATAAGCATCCTGGTTTCTCAATCAGATCAATAAGATACTCCCTGATATGTCATAGCAACATAGTTAAATTAGTGTAGCAATCGCATCATACGAATGGAATTAAAAAGCATGATATATAACACTTGTGATAGTCAGTTGTAGCAATTAAGAAAGTCGAAACATATAAGAATATCCAAGCCAAAGTAGCTCACATCAACCTAAAAGAGTTTGAAAGACTCATGAAAACATCATTATCCATCAAATACCATCACACGACTTGTTGAACAGAGAACATAAAAACACTGTACCACAATAGAGACCTCATACGTCCAGAGTAACTAACATCAACCTCAAAAATATGAACCGAATGAAAAGAACATGGAGTGCGGCTCATGTAAACATCATTATCCATCATTGTACATATGATTGGACAGATAACACATAAAATATAAAAGAAGTGTATTACAATAATGACATGTTATATCTACATTAATATTTTAATAGCTCCAAATAAACTTCTATAGTTCTATATAAAACAAGCATTGCAAACTTCCGTTATCCAAAGAATGAATTTTCCAATTCTTAAAGTAATTTTGTGTTCTTTGTACCGAGTTTCAACACTGATAAATGATAATGCCATCATTAGAAATTCTAAAAGTTATACCTGTCAAGATCAAATCGAACGAGACAGGAGGAAGCATCTTCTCGTGTACAGTATTTACATCCTTTTGCAATTCGACAAGGTAAGCCAATAGTGTCAGCTAGAACCTGTGAAAAT
Source organism: Phtheirospermum japonicum (assembly GCA_014905375.1). NCBI lineage: Eukaryota > Viridiplantae > Streptophyta > Magnoliopsida > Lamiales > Orobanchaceae > Phtheirospermum > Phtheirospermum japonicum. Next base: position 911,275 of record BMAC01000162.1, read on the forward strand.
GACAATATATAAACCAGTTACCCGCAAGTACATCTTAAAGAAGTAGGCTAGCTAAAACATATACCGAATAAAACGAGTAAAAGAAAGAAACATTATCCAACATAAAAAGGGAAACCTCAGAACATGAGAGGGAAAAAGGCTATCATACAAAAAGATGTTTACATCCAAATAACAATGTAATTATGTGGTACAAATTTGGTCTTTGTTTTTCTTTTCCTGCGTTTAAACTTTTGGGAGCCGGGAGATGCATGTTTGGTTCACCTGCTTGTGTTTCGCTTTTCTCCAGAAACATTCAGAAAGAGAAATGAAACATGAAACTGTAATATGGTTTATTGAATAATTTGCAAAAGAGGCAGCCAGCAGGGAGGACGAGGAACATAGATAGCAATGCACTTTGATAGACTTTGGTCAGCAAGAATTGCTGCTAACCACAGAAACCTATTTAAACTACTCAATACCTTCGCTTGTCCTCTCTCATCCTACTCTCTTTTCTGTGAGCATTACCTCATTTATTCTTTAAATGACACTAAAAACCTCCATATTTATCATAAGTAACTCAAGATATTCCACAAATAGTTTATCATGGAAATCAGCTTGATCCAGAGTCATTTGATTGAGAAAATTCTGCCTTCATGAAATCTTATCACTTTTAATTTTAGAGATGAAAGGGTCTAGGTCTGTGTCATTATTATGTTCCTTTGGTGCTCATTGAGCTTAATTGTGCAATATCTGAGCTCTCAAACCACTCCCCAATCGTCAATATTCACCACCATCGTTTGTCTTCTTCAGGAACTTGCTGTTTGTGTATATATATATATATATATAATTTTTTTAAAGTAAATTCTACGTGTAATATTGCATTTCAAGTTACATCAGAATAAATACAGCCAACAAAAGAAAACATGCAAATAAAATTGCTGCTTTCTGTCCTATGCAGGCTGTACAGTATGCTGTAACAGGCAGCATGATATATTTGACAGTTAAGAATAGGGGATGAGTGAGGTGGCAATGCAAGAAGATTTTCTTTGTTTTCCCAAGATAACCAAACTGTAGTGAGGTGCACATATTTCTTCAGTATTTTTAGTAAAACAGAAAGCCCTTTATCTGTAAATGGGATGAAGAACAAAACAAGCCAGATCGTGCAGTGGTGCAAAAGTAATCACCATAGTTTTATTTGATAGATGTAGGTCAAATGCTGGTCTTTGTAAGAACCAGCATAATATTATACAAGCACAGAGAGAGTAATGAACATGCAACATACTTTGAACAGCAATGAGCGGTGTCTGCAAAGCCCAACCGATAGACTGCCAATAGGAAGCACAATTGACCCCAGACGATATTTTAAGTCATCAATGTACTCTCTCCAAATGGTAATTAAGTCATCCTCCCCATCACAAGATGCATGCCTAAGAAGGCAACAAAACATAATTACCACAAGAAAGAGGTTTTTAATACTTCACAAGGAACTACAATGCTCACCCCATATGATTGCAGACTAGCTTTGCAAGCTCATCAACAACTTTTTTCGTGGTGATGCTACTAGATGCCACGATTTGAATGCGATTCTGCAACTCTTGCAAGCTGGAATCACCCCGTCGATCTACTAAGATCACTTCAACCGAAGAGAGAACGGCAGGATCAACAGTCTTTAATGAGTCAAGGGATGGAATTCGGCCACTTTCCTGAAGATCAGAACACACTGCCCAGAAATATGGATCCATCCCGTGAACAGAGTAAAATCCATTGGGAACTTTGTCATAGTATGATAAACAACCATTTACCTGAAGAAAACAAACCTATCAATACTATGATTGGGTAAAACCCTACAGCAATTTGCATCAATGATAACCATACATGATTAATGATAGAGGTGGAGGGGTCTTTTCTGAAATAGAAAATAAAATATGAGATACATGCAAATGCATGTATGTGATTAATGATAACTGTACATGATTTTTTTGGTTATGATCGCAAATCTTTTGAACTTATTTGTCAAAGTTCCTGACAGAGCATTCATTTCACTTAAATCATTTTTTTGTATGAAAATGTCAGCCATTCATTGTAACTACTTGTCTAAATTTTCAAAACCATAAAAACTTTCTCAAGCACATAAATCATTTCAATTATCAACAAATTTCATATTTATCAACAGCATTGGTGGATGCGGTCCTAGTAGCCATGCATATATACTTTTCTCGCTCTCAATCTGGCTCAAACTTTTGAGCAAGCATTCAACATTTTAAATTTCCACCACATATTTTTGTTAACCAATATTTTCTTCAGATGTATGGCTTAACGTGGAAAAAAAAATTCGCCCACTTCAAATTATATACAGCTCGTAATGTTTGTTTCAATAAAAACACTACAACAAGGTCCCAATTTATCTTTCACTACCAGAAGCAAACCAATGCCTCGTCCATCCCTGACTAGTATCACAACTATTTTCACTTTCTTTAAACCCAGTGGAAAATAAAACAAATAACAACTCAGGTGCAGGTTCTATTACCCAGAATCGATGAGAAATGGCCTCTGTAGAACCAGGCGAAGAAGCATGGCCGGCAGATTCATTCGGCACCTGATCCAACGAATTAGGGTCATCGGCACAGGTAGCTTCGGAAGAGAGACGAAGAGCCAACGCCAGCTGCAACTGGTAACTCTCCTCCGTCTGCTGCGCCCAGCTCTTAAAAGAATATGAGCTTTCGCCACCCGTACCAAACGCCTTCCCCGTCAATTCACCGCCGCCATCACTCGAATGACCAAGACCTACCTCAGAGTTCGATAGCGAAGGTACATAATAATCCCCCGAGATCGAGCTCTCACCGAAGCTGCTTCCACTCGAGTGCCTCTGCACACCGAGTGAGCTCGGAAACGCCGTCGTTCCGATCCGGCCGTGTTGAATCATCCGCTGATCAATCGACTGCCAATCGAAGGCCGCCGCTCTTTCCGACTTCAACTTATTCTTCTCTCCGGATTGAGATTCGTAGTAATTTAGCTGTTGATCCAGTCCTCCAATGGTTGCGGCCGAGATTTCTGGCTGCGGAGGCGGTGGCTGATTATACAGTGGATCGTCAGGAATATGGCTTAACAGAGTATAATTCGATCGACAAACAGACATTTCAGTTGGAGTTCTGCTGCAAAATGGTCGGAATCGTCGCTGTTCATGGAATCCGAAATACTACACTGCCTTTTTTTTTTGTTAGCTTTTATAACTTTTTCCTTCTTCTTTCTACAATTTTGTCGATGCAGAAGATTGTTTCTCTCTCTCTCTTCTTTTCCGCCTCGCGATTGTTGGAGATTGCCAGTGGGATGTTTTCAGTTAAGTGGCGTAATCTCGATATTCTTGCTTTGACGACGAAATTCTGGGCAACTCTTCACTGAATTGACAAGGTTAATTGCAATTTTGGCCCTTTAGTTATAAGGAATTGTATATTTGGCCACATAGTTATTCTATGAAGCTGTTTTGCACCTGCAATTTGTTTTTTCCTTTCCTTCTTTGCCCTTTAACCTGTTGCCTTATTTTTGCACAATTTGGTTAGAATTTTGGCTCGTAGAGCGTCTTCTCGAATCTCAAATGTAAGTGTTCTCCTTTTTCTAATTAAATGTTTTAGGTAACAGGGTTTCATTATGAATACTAAATGTTGAGTTTTTCTTTTTCTTTTTTTGGTAAATCAATATTGGTTGACAATTTTGGGGATGAAAGCATGAGTAATAATTTGTACCCAAACATTTGAGTTCATGTTTTCAGTTTCACCATTAAAAGAAATTGCAACGTGAGTGGAAGAATTTTCACCCTTCGAGTATGGTTATGATTATATGCTTGTGGGCGTTCATAAATATTTTCAAATGCATGTGTATTTGTTATAAAACACATATCGGACAAGTGTTGGACAATTTATGATATTTCATAATTCTGTAGCAATTTTCAAACATATGTGTCCTATTCGAACTTTATGGCAGAACACTTCAATGTTGTTTGATTTGTTTCGTCAAAAATTCTTTTGTTTGTCCAATTTTATTTTCGAATATACATAATATTTCATGACTTTTCTTATCCCTGGTTATTACTTTTCACAATCGAAAATCAGTATTAAAAAAAAAAAAAAAAGAGGAATGGGGAAGAAGATCGGAATGAGAAAGTGGATTTGTATTATCCGATTCTCATACACATATACATGACATTATAAGGGCATGATGGTGTTGATATTGATGTGTCAAAACATATGGCAAGACTTGAGGTTGTCGAGGGGTAGATTCAAGGGTTGAGGATGATAATATGAGAGGTTACACAATAATTATTTTATGTTGTGTTTGTGTTCGTGTTTGTTAATTTGAATTTATGTCGTGCGATTTGTTAACTTCGTCGTTGAATTTATGCCATGTGTTGAATTTGCAATATTTTTTGGTTGAATTCATATTGTATATACTATTTTTATCTGTCTTTCACGCAAATCCAATTTAACAATTATTGTTAAGATTCATAATAAGTCCGCATGTTGAACAAACATGCATATTTATTATCATTTTTCATCTCAATTCCAAAATGATTGGTGACACTACTATATTATGTTAACAATATGTTTGATTCACTAACATAAATGATATGCATAATACAAGTTCAAATTTGTGAACAACTAATATTTGTTTGGAAAAATAAACTAAAACACTTGAATAAT
>BMAC01000162.1:926153-944319 GCA_014905375.1 Phtheirospermum japonicum
CAGTCCATGAACATGGTGGTGTGTATGTCTTTCTTCGAGGGAAACTTCAGTTGAAACATGATGTTACTGCAAATAGAAAAAGTGAGGCAGCTTATGAGGAACATAAAAATAGAGTTAACCACTGTTGTTTCCATAAACATGATGGGTACGTCCGTTGCCATTTTCTAACTTCAATATATTTTGGACTATGCTTGGACAGTTTTTACACGATCATAAAATAAATAATGGATTCATATATAATAGATCATTTTACTGCTGCTCCACTTGTTGAGCAAAATGTGTAGCTCTTATTTTGTTGTTGTCTATGTGTTTCTAGTTGGTATTTTTTTTTCATCTTCTTTTTATGGTTTAACATAATGCCACTTATTCAATCATTTATTTATTTTTCTCTTCAAACAGATGACGGTACAGTGTTGACATTGGATGACTATACCGGTTCGGCGACAGCGACATGTGGTAAGCTTCATGGAGAGCAAGGAGGATGAGGGACGAGACAAAGGCTTGTAAAGTTCTGGGGGTTGCTTTGGTCTAACCATAACTGTGCAAAAGATACGAAGTTCCGAGGGTTATTTTTATTTATAAATTTTAATCGAATATAATTATTTTCAATTTTTTTAACATCATTTTATTTCATATCTATCAAACCCATCTCTTCTTTTAGAATGTGAAAAATACCGTTACTATCAAAATTTAATTAAAATATTATTTATATATATTTGATGGGACATTGTTATTCATGTCTCTACGACTAATGAACAAATATAAGAACTCGGAGAGTATGCAGATTTATAGTTCATAATATAGATGATCATGTACGGCACATATGCATTTGAAAATGACATGCCAGTATTCTGTCAAAATGACTCGAAAATAATAATTAATTCTACATTTTGAAATGAGCCGTCATTGGTGAAAGCCACTTTTTACATATTATCATATCATGAGCCGTCATTGGTGAAAGACACGTTTTACATATATATCATAAATATAAGTATAAATACAAATGTTTAAAACTTGGAGAAGTTTAGATATCTTTTGTCACTTTAAAGCTAAAACGCAAGGCATTATTCATTAGTATTTTTTCACGACTAATTAGTATGTAATGAATTTTAAAATAAAATTATATAAATAACCAACCTAAGAAAATCTAATGAGACTCATAATCTAAACATTGAGAAAAGGCAAATAGTTGGGTGAGACCGGTCTCATACAATGAGATCATTTTTTACCATTTATTAAAATTGATCCAAACCCAACTCATTTAACCCACCCGCCTATATGTGACCCGACAATTAATACTGACTATTAAAAATAAAAAATTACATCCACATTTCCATTTTCAATCTGAGACGAAAAAGCGTCGAGGAAGAAAGGGATTTGGGGATTTTGGGCAACAGAGAAAGACGAGCGACGATGGTGAACGGTGGCGGAGATACGGATGTCGAGAAATTTTTTCTGTCTCTATTTTTTCTCTCGGGTCACATTTCTATTATTTAAGGTTAGCTTTTCATTCGCAAATAAATTAGGGCTTATTTTGTTTACAATCATTTTTTGCGTGTGTTTCAATTTTTGTTTCAGATTCGTATATTGTATTAGGGTCACTCCAATTGAGGCATGCTTCAGCGTTTGACCAGGCAAGACCGATGCAGGCCTGCAGCTGATATATAAGTTACAGGTAGTGAAAATCGAAAATTGCCATTTTTTCCTGAATTTTAGGGCAAGCGTATTCTTAATGATGTCAAAAATCTTACGGTGTTTTTGTTGTTTGTAATGCAAGAGGTATAAAAGAGATAGCTAAGAGGAGAAAGTAATTAATAGAGTTTAATGGAGTGATGGTTATGTAAGATGAACTAGAACTTTTATTTATGCCCCTAACTAGTTTGATGATTTGGTTTGTTTAATATTTGTGTTTCTATGTAATAGACACCATTAACCCTTCTGGTTATTGTTGTGTGTGTGAGCTAAGGTTTGTTTGGATTAAGAACATCTATGCCAATCAGTGTGTCCTTAACTAGAAAAATGTTTGATGTGTTTGGTTTATCATTAATCACAAGTGCATCCATGCATATTTTCCAAGGTTGTAGCAGAAAATTGCTACGCAAAATAGAGACAAAAGTTGTATTGTTTTTTTTTTTTCCAAACATATCGTTAACATTCTTGCGACCCAGATCATGGTGGCGAGTGAAGGAAAGATTTTGGGACCAGCGTCGTGGTTTCTCCGGGTCGACGGTGGCAATTTCAAGCATTTTCTGGCTTGCGAAAGGATGACACTGTTGTTCCTTATCTCTTATTCCAGTTTCTTTTCCTCTTTAAAGTTTATAGTTGCTCATGTTTGAGTCCAAACATATCGTTAACATTCTTGCGACCCAGATCATGGTGGCGAGTGAAGGAAAGATTTTGGGACCAGCGTCGTGGTTTCTCCGGGTCGACGGTGGCAATTTCAAGCATTTTCTGGCTTGCGAAAGGATGACCACTGTTGTTTCCTTATCTCTTATTCCAGTTTCTTTTCCTCTTTAAAGTTTATAGTTGCTCATGTTTGAGTTGAATATGGTGTCTCTGAGGCTCGATTTAGGACAACTGAGGTTTGGGTTTCGAGGAGGTGGTCCATGAAGGAGTGAGCTTGGCAGTCCATGAACATGGTGGTGTGTATGTCTTTCTTTCGAGGGAAACCTTCAGTTGAAACATGATGTTTACTGCAAATAGAAAAAGTGAGGCAGGCTTATGATGGAACATAAAAATAGAGTTAACCACTGTTTGTTTCCATAAACATGATGGGTACGTCCGTTGCCATTTTCTAACTTCAATATATTTTGGACTATGCTTGGACAGTTTTTACACGATCATAAATAAATAATGGATTCATATATAATAGATCATTTTACTGCTGCTCCACTTGTTGAGCAAAATGTGTAGCTCTTATTTTTTGTTGTTGTCTATGTGTTTCTAGTTGGTATTTTTTTTTCATCTTCTTTTTATGGTTTAACATAATGCCACTTATTCAATCATTTATTTATTTTTCTCTTCAAACAGATGACGGTACAGTGTTGACATTGGATGACTATACCGGTTCGGCGACAGCGACATGTGGTAAGCTTCATGGAGAGCAAGGAGGATGAGGGACGAGACAAAGGCTTGTAAAGTTCTGGGGTTGCTTTGGTCTAACCATAACTGTGCAAAAGATACGAAGTTCCGGGGGTTATTTTTATTTATAAATTTGTTTATGTTTGTTGCAAAAAATGCACGACAAGCCGTTGATGATAGTCCAGGAAATGTAGATTTTTGTAATTTTGTTCTTGCATAGTTTCTTGTTTAATTCTTACAATTTTTTATACATATTTTTAAAGCATAGTTAATTAACGTTTTTAACTCAAGTTATTTGAGTATTACAAAACATTGTTAAAGTATCACAAAATATTGTTAAAGTATTACAAAATATTGTTAAAATATCACAAGTTTTTTATACTTATTTTTAATTAAAGTATAGTTAAGTAATGTTTTTAACTCAAGTTATTCAAGTATCACAAAACATTATCAAAGTATTACAAAAGATTGTTAAAGTATCACAAGTTTTTTATACATATTTTTACAATAAAGCATAATTAATTAACGTTTTAACTCAAGTTATTTGAATATCACAAAACTTATTAAAGTATCACAAAACATTGTTAAAGTATCACAAAACATTGTTAAAGTATCACAAAAGATTGTTAAAATATCACAAGTTTTTTTATACCTATTTTTTATTAAAGTATAGTTAAGTAATATTTTTAACTCAAGTTTTTTAAGTATCACAAAATATTGTTAAAGTATTACAAGTTTTTTATACATATTCTTACAATAAAACATAGTTAATTAACTTTTTTAACTCAAGTTATTTGAGTATCACAAAATATTGTTAAAGTATCACAAAAGATTGATAAAGTATCACAAAATATTGTTAAAATATCACAAGTTTCTTATACCTATTTTTATTAAAGTATAGTTAAATAATGTTTTTAGCTCAAGTTGTTCAAGTATCACAAAACATTGTCAAAGTATTACAAAAGATTGTTAAAGTATCACAAGTTTTTTATACATATTTTTACAATAAAACATAGTTAAGTAACATTTTTAACTCAATTTATTTGAGCATCACAAAACATTGTTAAGGTATCACAAAACATTGTTAAAGTATCACAAAAGATTATTAAAATATCACAAGTTTTTTATACCTATTTTTGATTAAAGTATAGTTAAGTAATATTTTTAACTCAAATTGTTTAAGTATCACAAAATATTATTAAATTATTACAAGTTTTTTATACATATTCTTACAATAAAACATAGTTAAGTAACATTTTTAACTCGAATTATTTGAGTATCACAGAACATTGTTAAAGTATCACAAAACATTGTTAAAGTATCACAAAAGATTATTAAAATACCACAAGTTTTTTATACCTGTTTTTAATTAAAGTATAGTTAAGTAATGTTTTTAATTCAAGTTATTCAAGTATCACAAAACATTGTTAAAGTATTACAAAAGATTGTTAAAGTATCACAAGTTTTTTAAACATATTTTTACAATAAAACATAGTTAAGTAACATTTTTAACTCAAGTTATTTGAGTATCACAAAACATTGTTAAAGTATCACAAAAGATTGTTAAAATATCACAAGTTTTTTATTATTTCACAAAACATCCGTTGTTCATCATATTGCAATTATGGGCTGTATAATTGTTCTTCTTATTATTTCGCATCAATCTGCAAATTTTCAAAAATTTTTGATTTTTTTTACAATTTTCCGGCCAAATTGAAAATTTGAAGAAATTCACCAAATATTCAAAAAAAATTGAAAAAATTCACCAAATATCCGTTGTTTATCGTATTGTAATTTTGGGCTATACGATTATTCGTCTTATTATTTCGCATAAACCTGCAAATTTTTAAAATTTTTCAATTTTATTTTACTATTTTTCCGGCCAGTTTAAAAAATTGAAAAAATTCACCAAATATCCCAGAAAATTTAAATAAATTCACCAAATATCCGTTGTTCACCGTATTGCAATTTTGAATTACAAAATTGTTCTTCTTATTGTTGCGCATCCACCTGCAAATTTTTAAATTTTTCTGATTTTTTTTTACTATTTTTCCGTCTAATTTGAAAAATTGAAAAAATTCACCAAATATTCTAGAAAAATTAAAAAAATTCACCAAATATTCGTTGTTCATCGTATTGCTATTATGGAATGTGCGATTGTTCGTCTTATTGTTGGGCATCAACCTGCAAATTTTCAAATTTCTCCGATTTTTTTTACTATTTTTCCGGCTAGTTTGAAAAATTAAAAAATTCACCAAATATTCGTTTTTCATCGTATTGAAATTTGGGGCTGTATGATTATTCCTCTTATTGTTGCGCATCAACCTGCAAATTTTTAAATTTTTCCGATTTTTTTTACTATTTTTCCGGCTAGTTTGAAAAATTGAAAAAATTCACCAAATATTCCAGAAAAATTGAAAAAATTCACCAAATATTCGTTGTTTATCGTATTGCTATTTTGGGATGTACGATTGTTCGTCTTATTGTTGGGCATCAACCTGCAAATTTTCATATTTTTCCGATTTTTTTTACTATTTTTTTGGCTAGTTTGAAAAATTAAAAAATTCACCAAATATTCGTTGTTCATCGTATTGCAATTCTGGGTTGTACGATTGTTCGTCTTATTGTTGCGAATCAACCTGCAAATTTTTAGATTTTTTTGATTTTTCTTACAATTTTTTCGGCTAATTTGAAAATTGAAAAAATTCACCGAATATTCGTTGTTTATCGTTTTGCAATTTTGGGTTGTACGATTGTTCGTCTTATTGTTGCGCATCAACCTGCAAATTTTCAGATTTTTCTGATTTTTTTTACTACTTTTCTGACAAATTTGAAAAATTGAAGGGGTTGGGTCCAGTTTTGGGTTGTTTTCTGGATTTGGGTCACCTTACAAAATGGTAAAATATGGTCTCATTCTATGAGACCGGTCTCACCCAAGACCTACTCATGAGAAAAATATAAGGGCAGTATGGAAGTGTTTCTTTTTTTATTTTTATAATTTTAAATATTGTAAAAATTAAAAATATGTTTATTTATATATTTTTACCGAATATAATTATTTTCAATTTTTTTTAACATCATTTTATTTCAAATCTATCAAACCCATTTCTTCTTATAGAATGTGAAAAACACCGTTACCATCAAAATTTTATTTATATATATTTGATGGGACATTGTTATTCATGTCTCTACGACTAATGAACCGTGACACATGTACCTTATAATAAAGAATAATTTGTACTGTACATGTTACTTAAGTTTGATACTATTAAACAATATCAGTCACCTTATATTTTTTATTGTGTTCTTATTAAACAAAACTCTGGAGGCTCTAGATAAAATTTCAATTGTGTTCTTATGTTTTTTATTTTATTGAGTAAACTCTAATTGTTAAATTAAACTCTAATTGTTAAATTCATAAGATACCAGTAATATTCAATATATTCAGGTACTCTATATTTAAGTTTACTAAAATATAAGAAAATGTAATGTTAAGTGAATTTACTAACAAAAATTTACAACATTCGTGTATTTTAATATGTATAACTTTTCAATAAATAACTTATCATTAAATTTAACAACTATTTTTTTTAATAAATAATATTATCAAACTATTTGATAGATTATCTAAGGTGGCATGCCAAGATAATTTTCTAGGAATTAGGAATTATTATTATTAGTACATACATATGTTAGTAGTTAACGAGTGAAGTGTGAATTTATATGTATCTCGACAAATCGTGATTTTAGTAATATTACACATACAACTAAAATACTACGATATTTTGGCATTTGGTCTGAAAGTCAAATAAATTTTACAAATACGACACTAAGGTTCTGTTTGGATTGGACTATCATTCGTTGGCATTCTAAATTCTGATATTCAGAATTTTGGGGTATTCAGAATTTTTTTGGCATTTGGTCTGAAAGTTAAATAAATTCTACAAATACGACACTAAGGTTCTATTTGGATTGGACTATCATTCGTTGGCATTCTAAATTCTGGTATTCAGAATTTTGGGGTATTTAGAATTTTGTTTGACTAGTAGTGAATGAAATAGCTTGTGCGTTCTAAATAATTGCATATATTCAGAACGTCTTTTGTAAAGGCGTTCTAGATATTGAATATACCAGAACGTTTTTTTTAAACGTTCTAGTATATAACTTTTTTATTATGAAAATGTCACCCGATGATATTTTAAAGCGTCTTTAGTCAAATTAATTGTTTTGGTTTTGCCAATCAACGAACGCCCATGTTAGAGAACATTATCAATTCTCGTTGGCATTTCTACCGAACATATTGAGATATTTAAGGAATTACTATTACTTAGCCAAATAAAAATGAATAAATCCAGAAATCCACATTACTCACATCTAATGTGTGTTCTTATTATAAATAACGATTAATTATAAAAAAACCTGACAAATCCATGTTCCTTCTTTTTTTTCTTGTTTTAAAAAATATATAGTAAATTGATTTTTGATTTTTACCATATAAGATCGAAATAAATTAGTGGTCTGGAAGCACAGTTACACCATTATGAACTACCAGCCTAGTAAGTAGGTATCATATGATAAATAGCGATTAACTATAAAAAATTTGGCAAATTCATATTCTTTGTTTTCAAATAGTGCTAATAAATGAATTAGCTTTCATCTAGTTCCTCGCAGCAAGAAGAGGCCTTTGTCATTTGAAAGGCCGGATCAATGACATTTACTTCAGAATTGACATCTCCACATTAATTCACAAATGGCGGATCCAACATTAAATTTATTTATATACATACTTCTATAATTCTAATTGTAAGGTTTTAAAATATTTGTTTTTGTTTTATTCATTTTCAGATATATTAAAGATTTAGTTAGAATTTATATATAATTTATAACAATAGTTTTTTTTTTTTGTACTTGCTCGAGATAATATAAGTATTCTTATATTGTTTAAATTTTCCAAGACTTACGTAAAATATTAGAGATTTATGGAATAATATAAATACATAAAAAGTTACCTATGTTTAATTTTAAGTTTGTTTCAACTGTAGATTTCTTTTGAAAAAACATTTCAATTGTTATGATTTTGATTTATTCTCAAATTTTCTTCTACCGATTATTTCATTTAATAATAAAATTTAATTATTATTACACAATTTTACATAAATTTTATATTAATCCAATAATATAACTCTAACTATTAATCATTATATTTCATTTCATGTTCATTCACAATCCTAAATGTCCAAATTCCCATATTCTCCAAAATAAAATAATAGACTATCTCGTTTAAATGTCACAATACAATACAAGTGCATTTGATGAGTTCAAAATGTGTATGAAATATATAATTATTTTTAATTATTCATATATAACTTACCTGTATTAATTATAATTTCCTATATATACGAATACAAAATTCTCCCACTCTATTTGTTTGTATCTCATTTCTCGGCTGATAAATAAAAATATGGTGTTTTTGTTGTTAATGTATATATTATATTGATATTAGGCTCATATAAATTATATTAATATTAGGTTTAGATGACAAATTGACAACAAAAATACCATAGTTTTATTTAGCAGCCGAAAAATGAGATACAAACAAATAGAATATATATATATATATTATATATATATATATATGTATATTAGTTTCCTCTTTGTTCTGCTAATATAGAAAGCATATAAATCATATATAATTAAATTAATTATCATAATTAACAAAGATAATCTTAATAAAAAAAGAGGAATACTTATGAATATAATCTATGTATATTTAATAAAAGTTCAATAAATTTTATTTTTGTAACTTGAAATAATCTAAATAAGTAAATTATGAGTTATTTGCAGGATAATATATAATATCATTAACGAATTCAATTTAAATATAGCAATATAAATTTATTTAATAATAATTAATAAATAGTGATTGCACACCGGCAATATAACACTGGTTGAGGATATGACATCATTTAATTTTTTTTTTTTAAGTATGTAACTAAAAATAACAAACTTAATCTAAATATTAAATTATAAAATTATTTATTAAAATTAACAAATACCCCTTCAATAGTTGTGATCATAATTAAGAACCACTATATATTGACAAATATATTTCTTATATAGAGATTTATGGGATTTTGATGTGATTGAGATAGGGATAAATATGAAAACAAAAAAGAGGTGAAAAGTGTATTAAATGACAAATAATTAGTAAATTAAAGTCTAAAACAATATTTGTTTAGAATTAGAGGGGTAATGATTATACACCAATACAAGACACATGTTGAAAATATGAAGTCTGTTAACTTTTTATTTCGGATTACTCATAAATTTTAGATTTAAGTTTATAAGTAATTATCATAAATAATTTTTATTTTAATATGCATTTTGACTATTATATTAATTCATTAGCTTGTAATATTATATTATATAGTACCATATTACTCGTAACTTCAATTGAATTTTGAATACACAAGCAATTGATTAGTAAAGACCCCGCGTTGATATAAATTCTCATATTTACAAAGAGTTTTGGTAAGTATTAAATATTTATTTCATAAAATTAAAATTATTATTTATATTAAGAATGTATAAAATTAGTAAAGATTCAACTAACAAAAGGGTAATTATCAAATACTCCATAAAAAAAATTGATTTGTCAAATAGTCAAAGTAATTATACAAGTTACATCATTTAGTCAAACTCTAAACACACAACTATAAGATTACCATTTATTAAAATAATAATACCAATATAAATAATAATACAGTAATATCAATAACCACAACCACTACCACTCACAGGAAAAACTCTCCAACAATTTTTTTTTTCTTGTGGACCAGAATTTTTCAAATCATAAAGATAAGAATTTTTCCAATGATGTATGATTTTTTTTTCCGAATATAAAGTAAAAAATATGTATGAAGAGGATTTTACTAAAAAGTAAATAAATAAATAATAATAATTAGACATTAAGTAAGAATTTTTTGGCCAAAAAAACCTAGATTTTACTAAAAAGTAAAAATAAAAAATAAAAAAATTAGAAATTAAGTAAGAACTTTTTGGCAAAAAAAAAAAAACTACTGAAAACAAAAATGACGAACGGAGATTTTTCCGGCCGGCAGCTGCAGGGGGCAATCAACAAATAGTCCTGAATTTTTAATACATTTTATAAATTTAATATTACAAAACTCTAAAACTCAGTACGATTTATGGGATTTGCAGATCCCTAAATCCATCTGAACTGTTCATATCCCAAATTAGTAACATGATAAATTATTTTAGAATATATTTATTATATATTCAAGTAGCCCATATTTAATTGGACATGACAATTATAGTTTATAGTTTAGTCTTTATAAATTACACACAGTTAGTGTTTAATATATATAGGGTGAAATTATTCATATATTAAATCTTTTTAAACTATTTTAATAAAGATGAAACGATGTTAAAAGAGGAAAAATTACGGTGTCTTTAAGGACACCATGCACCCCACCCCCTGCATTTACAATCATATATCTTTTAATTTAAAAAACTTAAAATTGATCTATTGGTTGAAAATACACCCAACTAAGTGGGAAATGGTGCCATGAAGGCACTAAAAATCCCCGTTAAAAGAAAAACCAAAGAGATTCAAAAAAGTATGGTGAACAAATATTGGATTATACTACATTTAACCAAAAAAACAAGAAAACATTGGGGGTATTTGTTTTAGATTTAGATTACTATTCACCTGTTTTTCTTTTTGGTAATAAACTTTGCATTTATTTTTTTGGCATTTGAGTTAGATGTTCAACTTCATGGACAATATCTATTTTATTTATTTATTATTTACATTGGATCTTTAAAAAAAGAAGTTTGAATTCTTGGCTATCAATTTTAGCTATATTTAAAGTCATTGTTCATAACTTCAATCCATAAAAAGTATTTGAAGTACTATTTTAAAAAAAAAAATAATTATAAAGTATTAAAATCTGGGATTTGTTGTCTTTCTCGTGAGAAATAAAAATATGGGTTGGGACTTTTACATAATATATTATGGGGGTGTTTGGTAAATTAGTGTGTAATGAATTCGATACCCCACTTGTGGTTGTGGGTGGTTCACTCTCAAAAACTAAATAGTCCTGATTTCTATTGTTGTAGACATGTTATCCATTGACTAATTTTCATAATCAAAAATCTTATTGAGCAAATAAATATCCATATTACACAAATTTTATTTCCTACCAAAGTACCAATACAGCTACACAGGTAAAAGGACAATCGCTCTGATACAAACACCCACATTATACGCTTGAATAATATTGGTGACTCGCGCTGAGATCGAGTTTTTAGTGGGGTGCATTTTGTTATGTCACTTATTTCTAAAACAAGCTTTTTTTTTTTTTTTTGAAATTATAACTCACTGTTTTTACAACACACATTTCCAATGGTTATATTAATAACATTCATTTCAATTTACTTCCTTTATAGTTTTATTAGCTAACTTCGAAGAATTACTCTTTATATAATATAAGTTTTCTTAATTTAATATATTTGTTTATTAATAATAACCAAGAAATCTTATTTTTTATCTTTAATTAACCATTATTTGTAATATATTTTTTTTTGTTACACGATATATTTATTTATTAACAACATTTCATCTTAATTTGGAGATCTTTCCATTTAATTAAAATATATTATAATTCTTTTAATAAAAGAGTACATTAGAAAACAAAATCTAAAATACAGAAAAAAGGAACCAAATGGTAAGAAAAGTAGGCGTGGGCACGTATGATTTGGGCGATTTTCCTATTAATTTTTAATCAAATTTCTAATTGTGATTCGGTTAAAATTTCAAAATTTTATTACAGTTTTTAGACTAAAATTAAGTATGCATTTTGAACGATTTTGGTTGGTTTAGCGATTTTAATTAATTTATTTTTTCGTTGAATATATAGCTATCATGACTTTTTATTGTTATATTGAGAAAATCTTATTTTTAAAATGATGATTTTTTTAAATAAGTGCATTTTGTACTATCTTTTATTTCAATTATATTCAAATCATAATGTATTTTTTTAAATAATATATTATCTTGATTGCAAACATGATGTATCTTTATAACACCATTTTCTTTAATTAAGAATAATGTATAAAATACATTTTATTGAAATTCTAAATTCATTTAATTATTGGATTTAAACTTTTAATGCATTCATTTCTATTTATACAATTATATAAAAAAATAAAATATAAATAATATGTTGAAGAAAAAACACAATTAGTGTGCCTTCGTCAACAAGTAACTGATGAGGGATAATTTAGGTATTTGTTATCTTTGTGTATTATGAAAACATGTAAATGATACCCTATATAGGAGTCTTTGATGAATAAGAGAACCCTAATTTCTACCGTCTTCCTTCGTCTCTATTTTATGTCTTCTCCTTATGATTTTCCCTTTACACGTTATCAGCACGAAACTCTAACCTATTCAGAGTGATCGACAAATAAGCCGCCATAACCATATCAACAATTATATAATTTTCGTACGTCAAAAATCTAACTGCGTTGTATGTTTGAAAAATCATTTTCTCGAGTTTCAACCGTTGGATCGAGCTCAAATTTTTACAAAACTTTCAAAACTTTTGAATTAAATTCTGAACGGTGGAAATTGGATTCAGAGATACGAAAAAATATATATAAATTTTCAAACAAAGCAAATTTTGCTTTCGTAATTTTTTGTGCAGAGTTTTTCAAAATAAGATTCCTAACAATCGAACCGTTAGATCAAGACAAAATTTGGATATATTATTCCAAACTTATAGTCGTAGAATATGAACGGTAGAGATTTGTATATTAAATCTTAAGAATCCGATAATGAATTTTGAACAGAGCTGATCCTGTTTCTCGGAACTGTCTGCCCAACTTATTTTAAAAATTCAATTACGCACAATCTAACCGTTGGATGAAGCCGAACTTTGGATATATTGTTTAAAACACATATAGGTTGAATCTTTAAGATGGGGATCGGATTTTAAGCATTTTATAATCTGAAACATAAAAACAAAATTAGGAAAGAATCATGACTTTCCTCCAAGGTAACTCGAATTACCCTATTATTTATTAAATGCAACTAATAAATATTTGGCAATATGTATATATGGCATGGTATGTATTATTGTGCATGTATATGTATATATGTTACCTATGATTATATGCATGTGATGTTCTGTGCAATATTGACAAACATGAAATTTTGTAATACTTTAATGATATTCATAGAGTACATAATATATTATTACTTATGCTTTTAGATGATTTCTAAGAAATCGTAAATAAAGTTACTTACACGATTAGATGAGAGATTGATCATGATTTTGCCAATATGTTTAGTTAATCATGAATTTCGATGAATTGATAGATTCATGTATGTTGGTGATTCTCTTCAAGTTGATTTTATAAACTACTTTCAATGTATGCATTATTGATTGTAAATTTACATATTTTCATGATAATGAAAGTTCATGAATGATAATGAATTGTGTAAATAAGTCTTGTGATAAAGTATATTCACATGATATCAAAGAAAAATTATGACATACTTCAAATTCATTATCTAAAGAAATTGATTAACTAACTCAATCTAAATACAATTTAATATACTCAAAAGAAATTGAGTACTACCATTATTCGTTTGATGTGGAAACTAGAATAACTACAATTCCACAATACTATCACCCATCAACCCCTAATTGACAAAGAATCGTCAAACTTAGTCAAAGTCAATTCTCTTATGAACTTGAGAATTCATATTGACCCCAAATCTTATATTGGAAGTATATGTAGTTTCAAAATCTCAATAATCTTTGGGATGTAATCTAAATGAATATTTTGAGAATTTTATGAAACACTATTTCCAAGTCTAAGAATTTAGTGAAAAAAAATTTATTTGCTTGATAAAAAGGGTCAATGACTTTGATATGTTGTGACTAAAAACATGTCTTACCATATGTGAAAAAGAAAGTCACTTTAAATGACAATAATAAATTGAGAGATACGATCTCACTCTATTTTTTTCCACTTGAGCAAACATACTGATGCACTTGTATAATATTAATTATGATAGTGAGTCGTTAAGAGACATAACATTATTATCCATAATACCAATGTTAGATCTCTAGATAAAAAAATTTCTTGAAGCTAAATATGATTGATATGAATAGTGAAAATAACCTCAAAGTAAAGGGGAAGAGACATGTTGATCCCTACCTATGTGAGAATAATGAACCACAAGGTAAGATATGTAAGAGTTCGTGATATTTATTGGTCGTAGTAGAAGTCATGAAGGTTCTCCCAACAACATTGCTTAGTCAATGGATATCCTCTATCTTGATTGATGAGATTTGTGTATTTCTTACTTTACAAAGAACTTGTGAAAGTATAATCAATCATTCATATTAGACTATTGTATTTGGTCTTAAAATTTATTTTGAGTTAGATTTATGTGATGTGGCCTGATTTATTTATTTTTGGCTTATTGGTAAATTTTGCATTTCATTCTGAAGCATTGAATATAATTGAGTTTATTTACCACACATTCACATACAATGTTCAGGAGCATACTTTTAAGATATAATGTAACATATCTAGCAAATAATGTATAATATTAGAATGAAAAGTATTTCGTTCAAATATCTCTGAAGAATGTGAGAATTTGTCGAGGAAGAGACAATTATTCACTGAATTGATATTTATGTGTGACAAATTCTTGATGCCCAGTGACACATTGATTAAAGTCATAAAAGCTCAGTATGGACCAAGAGCGAAATGAAGCTTGTTAAGTTTGATGATATTCATGTTGATGATTATCATTAAGAAGTACATTATGAGAATGGAACTATACTTTTAATTTATGTGGAAGAAAGCACGTTTTAGAGTCAATCTAGTAATTTTACTTTAGTACTTTTTGATTATTGAATCATAAGTTATAACCAACAAAGAACTTTTAGACACTGGCACATTCAACTTTTGTCACGACGGACATGGATTCTTTGGTCATCATGATATGATGGTCCATATTATAAGAAACTAACAAGAACATATTTTATTTTGAGTGAAACACAAAACGAGATAGAAATTTAATGCACAGTATAGTGCCGAACTAATGTTGTTCAATTACAGCTAGTGCATTCTAAAGTACTAGGAGCACTACATAAATTCATAACTCAAAGATACATCACTCATTTTTTCAAAACTTGTTCATTAGCAATATTGTATGATTGAGACTTGCATTTGCTAAATGTACATTCATTCTTATAATTGATAATTGGTGATACATGTGGACATGACCATTCAAAATGCGGATCATTCAAGTATTTTATAGTTTTGGTCGATGCTTCAGCACGTATTGTCCATAAAAATGTTGCATTTGAAAAACTTCTAGCACATTTAATATGATTGAGGACTCACCACCCTTATAAAGCACCCAAACTCATAATGCTAGAGAGTTTACATCAAAAGTACTTGATGTCTATTGCATTTTAATCAAGATCGATGTAATGTATCTTGTACCCTAATGTGCAAATATAATAATGTCTCAAAGAAGACACCGTCGAAAAGAATATAGATGGTGACTCAGACAATATTTATGCGCACTCACATATTTGTCTCTGCACAGGGTTATGCAATATTGCACGCAATTCTTACTTATTCGTTTATGAACCTCTGCTAACCAGATATTTTACGTACCAGCTGGTAACTGGATATAAGCCTGATAATTTGTATCTACCACTACAAAAAAATCCGGCAGTCCTGGCGGATTTACTGACGGCCAAAAAGCCGCCAGCATTTCTGGCGGCCTTCCTGGCGGCCGACTTTGCTGGCGGATATGCTGACGGCTTTGGCCGTCAGCATTATAGACCGCCAGTAACCCGCCAGAGAAAAAGCGGGAGTTTATCCCGCTTAATTATACTGACGGCCATACCCGTCAGTATATAAAATTGGCGTCGCTGACGGGTTTGGCCGTCAGGATCCTGAAGGTCGAGGCCGTCAGGATATAATTTTTAATTAAAAAAAAATAATTTCGCTGCTCCTGACGGTCATGGCCGTCAGGATACTATTTTTAATAAAAAAAAATAAAGGCCCGCTAGTCCTGACGGCCATTGGCCGTCAGGAAATTAACCCTAAAAATTGCGCCCCTCCCCTGCGCGTCTGTATTCAGAAAAGAGAGAAGAGAAGAGAGAGAGAAGAGAGAGAAGAGAGCGGCCGTCCACACCGCCGCCGCACCGCCGTCCACACCGCCACCGCCGTCCGACACTCCGGTTGAAGCCCCAGCCCACCGCCGCCGCTCCGGTTGAAGGCCAACCCCAATCGCCCACAAGCCCACCGCCGCCCTCCGTTTCAATCCCAGCCCAAGGCGGCCGCTCCAAGGTCCACCACCGCCTGCCTCCACTTCCGGCGCCGATCCAAGGTCCACCACCACCTCCACTTTCGATTTTCATTTTATATTTTTGATTATTTTTATGTATATTTGTATTTGTTTGTATATTTTTTTATATGTTTGTTGTTTAGTAATTGTTATATAATTGATTTAAAGGTTAGAGTTTAGTTTGTTAGATTAGGGTTGAAAATTGGGTTCATTAGAAATTAATTACAAAGTTAGGGTTAAAGTATGAGTTTATTATAATTAAGTATATACTTATGATTCAATTAGCCATAATTACCTAATTAGGATTTACTTAGTGTATAATTTATAATATTCTTCAATTATAATTTAATTGAGGTTTAATTTGAAATTAGGGTTTCATTTAGGGTAAAAATCAAAATAATATAATAATTTAGGGTATAATTTATAATTATAGTTTAATGAGGTTTAATTTGAAATTAGGGTTCAAT
This sequence comes from Phtheirospermum japonicum, assembly GCA_014905375.1. Lineage (NCBI taxonomy): Eukaryota > Viridiplantae > Streptophyta > Magnoliopsida > Lamiales > Orobanchaceae > Phtheirospermum > Phtheirospermum japonicum. The sequence continues at coordinate 943,113 of BMAC01000162.1, forward strand.
TTAGTAATAATTACATAAAGTAGGGATCAAATTAGGAACAATCAATTAATTAGGGCCATTTTAGTAATTATTACATAATTAGGATTCAATTTAGGAATAATCAATTAATAGGGGCCAATTTAGCAATAATTATACAATTTAGGGCCAATTTAGTAATAATTAGATAATTAGGGGTCAATTTAGTAATTATTACATAATTAGGGTTCAAATTAGGAATAATCAATTAATTAGGGTCAATTTAGTAATTATTACATAATTAGGATTCAATTTAGGAATAATCAATTAATAGGGTCCAATTTAGCAATAATTATATAATTAGGGACCATTTTATGAATAATTAAGCTTGTGTAGATTCTGGAGTACACTTGTCTGTAAAGAGTGCACACAGCGCCCGTACAGAGATTGTCCTCCTCAAAACGCCCTCCCCATGTCGGCTCCAAATATACTTAATTCAGACAAACGTATTTGGAGCAGACATGGTGAGGTATAAAAATATAACTATCCATCTAAATCTCCACCATCTGGACTACGGGGAGGCCGACGACTCATGGCCCGAGCAACAGCTTCTTCAATCTGCTGTTGGAGCCTCAACTGGGAACGCTCCTGCTCCTCACGGATCCGCTGAATTTCCAGCGCCTGCTCGTCGCGGATCCGCTGAATCTCCAGCGCCTGCTCGTCGCGGATCCGCTGAAGCTGCTCCTGCTGGGACTGCACCTGAGTTTGGAGCCTATGAACATCGGCGGTGGAGGTGGAAGAAGTGCTGCAGCCCTTCTGAGTCTTCCCAAAGCATCCAAGGCCATAGCGTCGACCCTTCCTATTCCCGACGACCTGTAGGTAGACCTCGTTTGGGTCTACCTGAGGGCTGCTATCATCAGACGACGCAGCACGCCTCTCCTCCAAAGCCCTCTCATAATCCTCCTGATATCAAAATTTTCAACTATTATTAACAAACAACTTTTATCAGATTCTATAATAACTTTTATCAGATTTTATAATAAATCGGTTATATATATAACATATAAAACTTACAGCTATCCTCTGGGCTTTGGGATCCGTAAATGTGCCGTCGGGATTTCGATGATACCTCAGCAGAAGCTCGTAGTTACTGGGCCTGCGAACCCGTCTGTGCAGCCTGTATGTAAAGTTACATTTACAATATTTAATATAATGAATTAATTAAAACATATAATTATAAATGTTCCAATAA
>BMAC01000162.1:946602-973053 GCA_014905375.1 Phtheirospermum japonicum
GAACAATATATATACAATTTTTTTTTAAACCCCGGCCGATCACCACGGCCTCCCATGCATGAACAATATATATACAATATAATGGGTGAATAAACACTAAATTTGAAAGCAAACCCTAATAATCTAATGATAAACCCTAATACAAGATTGCTTCTAGTTAGGTAGATTCTGAAGTAGACACGTTGTCTGTAAAGAGCCACACAGCACTCGAATACAGGTCATCGCTTTCCTCGACCACCATTCGATTGATTAAACGATTTTTTGTTATTGAAATGATTTGTTTTCATTTTTTTATTAGTGGATTATTTATTTTGAATTATCTCTAAAATTTTATTTGTCTATTATTTTTAATTTGATTATTAATTAATTAAATTTTATTTAAAATTTGTTTATTATTAATATTAATTTAATTAAAATTAATTACTGGTAAATCCTGGCGGTCAATTCCGCCAGTAAATACTGGCGGCCAAATCCGCCAGTAAATACTGGCGGAGGTACCCGCCAGTAAATACTGGCGGGTAAACCCGCCAGTAATGCTGACGGGTTAACACCCGACAGGAATACTGGCGGGCATTTCCTGGCGGCACAAGCCGTCAACGAATCCGCCGGCATTCCTGGCGGGTTACAATTTCCGTCAGGATGCTACAATCCTGACCGCAAATATACTGGCGGCCATAATCCGTCAGGAGGCCGTCAGTATTTGATATACTGACGGAATCCTGACGGATTTGGCCGTCAGGATTGCCGGATTTTTTTGTAGTGTACGCATATGTGTTTACACAGTATATGTGCCTATTGTGCCCCCACAACGCATTTATATGGGTTTCTAAAGACGATTAAGTATTTATGTTGGATATGAATTTCCAACAGTCATCCGCTATTTGAAACCTTTGACATACGATCTCTTTCTCGCTAAATTAGCGAATTTGTCACCCTAATGAGACAGTTTTGCCGTCGTTAGGGGGAGATAAGAAAAAGTATTTTCTAATGGAACGACAAGAATTGTTTCATACTTTGTCTCATTATGATTCCCGCATCTCACAATGTAACGTGAAAGTAAAGTAAAGTGAACAATTGATCTTCAATGTATAGAAGACTCAATTTCTAAAGTGATAAGATCATATATATACCAACTGCAAATGTGTCTCCAAGGTTAAAAGTCCCCCAAAAGGGCACAATGTCGCAAATTAAGACATTGCAACTATACTCAGTGGAGGTGTGGTTGAGGTCGTGACTCCCAAAAGAAACAGGGGGAAGTCACTTGATTCGATCAATACTCACCCAAGGAATAAGAGGGCATGTATTACACAACTTCAATCGATCATCAATGAAGATGATTCCTCTCATGAGATTATCTCTGATTATACTTATGTCCACGAATCATTACTGAGGACGCTCCGATGTTTAATATGATTCCAGAGAATAAAGAAACCTCAATGTACTATGAGAGTTTATATAAGTTGATGGAAAGATTTTCCACACACATTGATGATATATACATTATTGCTCAAGGAATATAGAGCACGATGGCATCGAACCACGCTCTATTGAAATGTTAACAAAGAACAAATTGACCTAATTCTAAAGGATCAATCCAGGTAGAACTAAATTCATTGACAACAAGACATGTATTTGGTCTGGTAGTGCTAACCTCACCAAGTGTAAAGCCTGTAGGATATAAACAAAGTTTTGTCAGAAAGCGTAATGAGAAAAATAAATCCATGAGATGCAAATCTAAACTTGAAGAAAGCAAAAAGTTTCTCACAACGCCCTGGAATTGACTATGAGGATATGTACTCTCTCATAATAGATGTTATAATTCTAAAGAATAAGAATACAGCTTATACATGTGGTTACATCATATCTCTATTGGGATCATGATTTAGAGATATATACGAAAGTGCTTGCTGGCCTTTTGTTGCCAAGGTAAGTGACTCTAAGCCATGGAGTGCATTTGCAATTAAATTAAAACACTCACTTTATGGATTGAAACAATCTAGACGGATGTGGTATAACCGTCTAAGTGACTACTAGATTGGGAAAAGATAATATATGCCCTTACATATTTATAAAAAAAATATATTTCAAATTTGCGATTATAGTTGTATATGTCGATAAAAGGAACATATTATCTACTCTTAATGAAATAAGAGACATCACTAGTTATTTGAAGTTTTAATTTGAGATAATGAACCATGGGAAAACTCGGTCATGTTAAGGCTTTAAACTAAAAGCGAGTTTGTGGAATACCAAATTATACAGTTTGCATATATTCAAAAGATGATTAGGCAATTAAATATGGATAAGTGCAATATGCAAGCACTCCTATGATTGGTCAACGTGAAAATATAAGGAAAGATCTATTTCGTCAATGGAATGACGAAGAACTGGTGGGAGCTGAAATTCCCTTCTCATGTACAATATGCGCATTATTGTACCATTACTAATACACTTGACCAAATATTACTTTCTCAAAATTGTTATCTTGATTTAACTCAAGAAAGCGCAATGTCACTAGAATGGAGTCAAAATGMYKTTTGATARCTAAAAGAAACCATTYACGCGAGTTTAWTTTTCCCATTCATAAATATAATTGGGACTMRAGATGGTCTTGTAATCCCTATAGAAAATGTTGAGTTTACTTCTTACTATGAAACACCAAATAGTATCGTTGATATTGGTTACTCATTCGATCCATGTAAAGAGATCATTATCATACATGTAGTAGTTCGTGAGTATCTACGATAAATGTTATGATCATTCATATATATGATGATAGTGGCTTGAACTCATTGAAGAAAACGTGATAATACGAGTAATATCACCACAACTCTTCTACAAACAACAACTATGCACTTTCTCAAGAATCAAGTAAATTGAGGAAGTGTAGACTTCCAAAGTTCTCTTAATAGATGTACATATCAGAGAGAGATGTACAATTTAGGGGGAGTCTCAACATAGGTGTGTTGCACTCTTTTTCCTTAGACCAAGTTTTATTTTTTCCCATTGGGTTTTGTTACTTGGCAAGGTTTTAACGAGGCAACAATGAAACACCATTTCACCCTTTGACTTGACACAAGGGGGAGTGTTGAAGGAAAAACACAATTAGTGTGCCTTCGTCAACAAGTAACTGATGAAGGATAATTTAGGTATTTACTATCTTTATGTATTATGGAAATATGTAATTGATACCCTATATAAAAGGAGTCTTTGATGAATAAGAGAGCCCTAATTTTTACCGTCTTCATTCGTCTCTATTTTATGTCTTCTCCTTATGCTTTTCCTTTTACAAAATAAAAATTATTGCAATTTTAATAAATACTGTCTATAAGCGGTGCACCATCATTGCCAAGACAGAGATGGCTAAATTTGGTACGGTACTTTTGGGATGAGTGATTTTTTAAAATTTATGTTCACCTCTAAAGGAAAGAAGTGAATTGGAAGGAAAGAAAACACATATTCTCAAAAGAAAATTCAAATCCTATCCAATTAATTAAAAACATATTAGGAATCGTAAACAAATGAGTATATTAGCAGTTAATTTGGTAGATATTCACATTTGGGTAAATAAAAAACTTGTGTAATATTTTTTTTTTCTAAGCAAATAGGACAAAGGAAAAACAATTGACCTTGAGAGTTGTCCAACATAAATATTTCATGGCATCCATAATACTAAATTTTAGAAAATGAGTGTGGAGAAAAAGCGATATTTAGAAAAAACTACCATTATGAGAGTTTGTTTTTGGAAAATCTCCTATATATAAAAAGGCTAGTGTTTTATAAATAGTAGCCTGAAAGTTTTCCGCCAAAATGTGTTCCTAAATTGGGTAACACATTTTAAGAAAAGTTTCAATTCAATCATTAATTTAATTATTAAATAAGTATTTATGATTATAGATATTATTTAATCACTTACCAAATAATTGGATAATGATTTGAGATATGTAAGGATGTTTCCAAAACCATAATTTCCTATATACATATTATCTCTAAAATACATGATATATATATATATATAAATGAATTAATATCTATGATTATAATAATTACATTACAACTTAGGGTAGATATTACATTATATTGTGTTTTTCATTTTCTTAGTAGGATAATCCATATTTCACAGTTTTTGTAGTTGATCTATAGAATATATTTATGTACTTTTTAAAATATAAAAAAAAACACATTTTATAAATAGTATATACAACATTTTTCTCACCAAAAGTGTATTTATAAATTATAAATGTTCTACCAATGTTATGAAACTCGCCCTGTACACTGACCCGAATTGGCATACCGGTTACTGAGTCAACAGTCGTGTCATTGAGTCAATTACTGACTGGGCAAAAAATAATAAAAATATAATTCTATATTTTTTTGTAACTTAAAAATAAGTATATTTAATAACTTATATACATATAAATCACATTTAAAAGTCATAAACAAACATTCATATTGTTATGAATGAATATGATTATAAAGGAATAAACAGAAAACGTAAAGAAGACACAGATTTACGTGGTTTACCAAATTGGCTACGTCCACGGGCAGAGAGAAGAACGGATTTTATTATTAATTAGGGTTACAGATCTCTGATCTAAAAGACCATATTTATAGTATTGAGAGAATACACCAAATTGGGCTTAAGGCCCAAAACTGCATACCGTTTGGGCCGGGGGCGACTCCCCGTACAACTCGCCGAAGCGAGATATTCAAGACATATCAACAAATCTCCACCTTGACTTGAATCTTCCTTGCAGATGCATCATTACAATGCCAAATGAACAGACTCCTTCTTTCTCCCTCAGATTTGCCCTCCTTGGGCAACTAACAGCTTTTGACGTTTAGCAAGTCCAGACAATGTCAAAACTTGCTATGTGGGACCGGCTTGGTGAACATGTCAGCAGGATTATCAGCAGTACTTACTTTCATCACCTTGATTCTCTGCTCATTCCTCAGAAAATGATACCTCACATCAATATGTTTGGTCCTCTCATGATGGACCTGATCCTTGGTCAAACAGATTGCACTCAGATTGTCACAAAACACAATAACTTGATCATGATGTAGACCAAGATATCCTACAAGCCCTTTCAACCAAATTCCCTCTTTAGCAGCTTCTGTCAGTGCCATATATTCTGCTTCAGTTGTAGAAAGAGTAACTGTAGCCTGTAGAGTTGCCTTCCAACTAACAACAGAACCACCAAGAGTGAAGACATAACCAGTCATAGATCTTCTACTATCAACATCTCCAGCATAATCAGAGTCAGAGTAACCAGTCACAGAACCATGAGCATCATCTCCATACAAGAGACCAACATCAGACGTACCTTTAAGATAACGAAAAATCCTCTTCACAGCTTGCCAATGCTCCTTTCCAGGTCGTCCCATGAACCTGCTGACAACACTCACAGCATGGGAAAGATTTGGTCTAGTGCAGACCATAACATACATCAAACTCCCTACTGCATTAGAGTATGGGACTCGAGACATGTATTCCTACTCAGCTACAGACTTCGGTGTATAATCAGCGGATAAATGAATATTTGTATCACTTGGGGTATCAATAGGCTTGGCGGTAGACATGCCAAATCTAGACAAGATCTTCTCAATGTAACTCTTCTGTGACACGAAGAGCTTCTTCTTTTCTCTTTCCCTATATATCTCCATGCCCAGAATTTTCTTGGCAGCACCCAAATCCTTCATATCGAACTCAGCACTGAGCAGATCCTTCAGCTTCTGAATATCAGACTTGGACTTCGCAGCTATGAGCATATCATCCACATACAGAATGAGATAGATCATGGAACCATCATCTGATTTGTTGTGATACACACAATAATCATGTGGACTCCTGTTGTGTCCCAACTGGATCATGTAACTGTCAAACCTCTTATACCACTGTCTTGGAGACTGCTTTAGCCCATATAAGGACCTCTTCAACTTGCAAACATAATCTTCCTTTCCCGGAGCCTGTAACCCCTCTGGCTGAGTCATGTAGATATCGTATTCGAGCATTCCATGTAGAAAAGATGTCTTCACATCCAGTTGCTCAAGTTCTAAATCCTGTTGTGCAACCATTGCTAGTAACACTCTGATGGAAGTGTGTCTGACCACTGGTGAGAATATCTCATTATAGTGAACCCCTCCTTCTGTGTGAACCCACTTACAACTAGTCGAGCCTTGTATCTGACACCCTCACCAGATGTGGTTTCTTCCTTCTTCTTGAATATCCATTTGCAAGTGACAACCTTCCTCCCCTTTGGCCGTTTGACCAGCTCCCAAGTCAGATTCTTGTTAAGTGATTCCATCTCTTCTCTCATTGTAGTGAGCCATTGAGCTGACTCACTACCTGAAACAGCCTGTCTGTATGTGAATGGTTCACCTACAGATGGTTCTTCCTCTTCTACCTCGTCAGCGACTTGTAATGCATAAGTCACCATATCCTCAAAACCGTATCGCACAGGAGGCTTCACGCCTGTTCTCCTAGCTCTATCAATAGCTATGCTTGTCTGGCGAGCTTCTGGATGAACATCTGAACTTGTACTTTCAGCAGTAGTATGTTGATCTTCTCCACCTTGGAGTTGTGATTCACTCTCATCGTGAGTGACTTGCAGCTCCACCTGTTTATCAACACTACTACAATTTTCTGCACCAATGGATTTCACAGCGGGGTTAAGCATAGAATTCTCATCAAAAATCACGTTCCTGCTGAATATAACTCTATTTTCTGAAGGTGACCAGATTCTATATCCATTAACTCCATCCCCAAAACCAACAAATATACCCTTCTTAGCTCTTGGTTCTAATGTACCCCCACTAACATGATAGTAAACAGTACACCCAAAAACCTTCACCAATGAATAATCTACAGGTTTATTAGACCATACCTCGTAAGGTGTCTTGTAATCAATGCCAGTATGAGGACCACGGTTGATCAGATAGCACGCCGTGTTTACTGCTTCTGCCCAGAACTTTCTAGCCAAAACATCATTTGAGAGCATGCATCTTGCTCTCTCCAGCAATGTCTGATTCATGCGCTCTGCCACACCATTTTGCTGCGGCGTGTGTCATATGGTGTGGTGTCGAGCAATCCCTGCATCCTTGCAGAACTCGTTGAAATCAGACGAACAGAACTCCAGGCCATTATCAGTTCGCAGTCGATTGATCTTCTTCCCAATCTGATTTTCTACCAACGCCTTCCACTGCTTAAATCTCTTGAACGCTTCACTTTTGTTCTTCATCATAATTACCCAAGTCATCCTTGAGTAGTCATCAATCATAGACACAAAATATCTGTGGCCTCCAATAGACTCAACACGTGACAGACCCCAATAATCCATATGAATGTAGTCAAGAGTCCCCTTGGTCTGATGAACGGCCTTCTTTGGGAACTTGCTGCGATGAAACTTCCCAAACACACAATGCTTGCAGAATTCAAGACTCTGCACTTTATACCCAGAAAGAAGATCCCGCTTTGACAAAATCTGCATCCCTCTTTCTCCCATATGACCGAGCCTCATATGCCACAGCCTGGTCATATCCTTGGTCTGAACCTCGGATGATGCAACATCAGCATAACCTGTCACAGTGGAACCTTGCAGATAATATAAGGTACCACGTTTCAGGCCTGTTAGGACCACCTTTGAACCTTGACAGACATACATAACTCCACCTTCACCTTTGAAACTGGAACCCTTGATGTCAAGAAGACTCAATGATATCATATTCTTCGTCATCTGTGGAACATGCCTGACTTCTTTCAAGGTGCAGAATACCCCATCATTTGTCCGTATCCTGACTGAGCCAATTCCAACCACTTTGCAGACTGCACTGTTTGCCATGGAAACATTTCCTCCATCTATCTGCTCATAGGTCGAGAAGAACTCCTTGTTAGGACAAATATGGTATGATGCCCCAGAATCAAGAACCCACACATCATTATGATGAGACTGTCCAGCTGCAACCAAAGCTAGATCATCTTCAAAATTCGTATCAGTTTCTGCCACAGCTGCAGAACCACCGACACCCCCTTTCTTCTCCTGCTTCATCTTCTTCTTAGGACAATCATTCTTCCAGTGCCCTGGTTCTTTAAAGTAATTGCATATGTCTTCGGGTTTAGGACCTTTTGAACCTTTCGGATTCGGATTCCCAGTTTTCTTCCTAAATCTCTCTTTTTCTTTACCTGTGACAAACAGCCCCGATGCCTGATTTTCTGTGACAAAGCCAGTTGCCCGTTGACGGTCTTCTCTGTTGTGGAGGGCAGATCGAACATCTTCCAGAGACAGAGTATCTTTCCCAGTAATAAACGATTCAACAAAATTCTCATACGATTCAGGCAAAGATACTAACAAAATTAAAGCAGCGTCCTCATCTTCTACTTTAACATCAATATTACGCAAATCTAGTAAAATTTTGTTTAATTTGTCTAGATAATCACGAAGGGGATTACCTTCCTGCATGCGTAAACGGAACAGACGTTGCTTCAAAAGCAACTTGTTGGTTAGAGACTTTGTCATGTAGACTCTCTAACTTCAGTCAGAGAGCAGCGACAATTTCCTGATCAGCAACCTCGATGATAACATTCTTCGGATAGACATATCATAATAGTCGAGTGGGTCTTTTCTTCTTGAGTATTCCCCTCTTCTTCATCTACTTCCTTAGATTTAGGTTTTCCTGATAGCGGCGCCCACAGACCCTGCTGCTTCAGCAGAGATCGCATCTTGATCTGCCATAATCCAAAACTATTTCTCCTGGTGAATTTGTCAACCTTTACGTTGAAAGCAGACATTCTCAGTCGGCAAAAGAAACCCTAATGGTGCGGAAATACCCTGATCAAATCGACCAGGATCTTGATACCAGTTTGTTATTAATGAATATGATTATAAAGTAATAAATAGAAAACGTAAAGAAGACACAGATTTACGTGGTTCACCAAATTGGCTACGTCCACGGGCAGAGAGAAGAACGGATTTTATTATTGATTAGGGTTACAGATTTCTGATCTCAAAGACCATATTTATAGTATTGAGAGAATACACCAAATTGGGCTTAAGGCCCAAAACTGCATACCGTTTGGGCCGGGGGCGAGAGATTCAAGACATATTAACACCTATATTTCAAGAACATAAATATATTATCCTTCAAACATATCAATTCATATATTAAATTCTCAAATATTATAAAAACGAAGTTAAAAAACCAAGAAATTTAATATATGAATTGATATGTTTAAAGGATAATATTTTCATATTCATGAAACATATGAATGTCTGTTTATGACTTATCAAATTTCCAAATATTATAAAGAGGAAGTGAACAAAAAAAATCAAAAAGATGAATAAATAACAAAGTTAATCTTATAATATGGTTACATAGGCTTAGTGATATATAAGTGAATATAAAGAAATGACAATAATTTTTCAATTATGTAGAAAAAATAAAACTTTTTAAAAAAGAGAAAAAAAATGAAAGAAGAATGCTTGCATAATTTCTACAATATTGAGTACCAGTAAAAAGAAGATAGCCTGCATAGAAAAAATAGAACTTTTTAAAAAAGAGAAAAAAAAAGGAAGAAGAATGCCTGCATAATTTTTAAATAAGAATGTATGCATAATTTTAACAATATTGCGTATACAACCTTCAGTGCCAATAAAGAAATTTTCCATGTAATTATTTTGTGTATCACGTCGAATTTAAACAAGTTGTTTGGATTGAAAATTACTATAATTAATGGTTTGAGGATAAAAAGAAATTCAGTTTCAAATTAATGGTTTGTTCGGGCGTGGGTCAGCAAATGATGCCTGGCCAGCCCAAGTAGCCAGGTCTAAAGTGTCTGACTGTGAAACAGTTTATTAAGCCAACTCCCATCAGGCAGTGCTTCAGTTTGGCCGGGTTTCGGGTCAATCTGTCGGGTTGGGGCGGGTCGGGTAAAATAGTGGTTCTTATGTTTAATTATATTGTGATTATTAAACTTTAGAAATTATTAAGTATGAGTTTAAATCTTCCTTATTACTTATTAAATTTCTCAAAATATACATTGTAATTTTTTTAAACAAATCTTCACAATTGCTTCATAATATTCACAATAATAATCAAATCAAATCAATTGAATTGAATTTTATTTTGAGACTATTAAACTGTGATTTAAATCTTCCTTATCTATAATATAACGAGAGTAAGAGTAAATCTATTTGTTTTACTGTGATGACAAGAAATATTGAAAATACGTGTTAATCATAAAATTAGCCAAAATTTAAATCAGGTTATTATTATTATTGTGAATAATTTTCATAATTCATTTTTCTTATTTAAGATATACTTGACTGAGATAATTAAACTAGTTGAGATAACCGGTAGATGATAGTTGATTGTAAATTATTATTTGGCTATATGTGATTGGAGATTGATTTAGCGATATAAACATTAACGAGTGATATACAACTAATATACATAAAAAGCAAGAAAAATATAAAATAATAATAAATATAGATTTCTAAGGAAATATATCAAAAAAATTTATTGATGTCGGCGTGTTTTTGTCCTATTGGAATAATGATGAACAATTAGTTATGAAATTTTATACGACTTCCACACGAAAAGTGAGAATTCAGTAATTTAATACTCACGTGAGATTTAAAATTATTTTAAAAACCCAAATATATTTTATGGTATTAAACAAATAAATATTTAAATAAATAAATATATTAATTCAATGCTTATTTTTAGTAATTTCTTTTTTTTTTCGCTTTTGGCATAATTTCATATCTCTTTGACAATTAAAGTGACACTGTGCTACATTCTAATTTAAACAAGTAAAATTTATTATTTTTCAATAAATTGATTCTTCTTAACCAATCCCTCCAATTCATATTAAATATCATTTTAGAAGTTTGATTTTGTTGCAAATTTATTGTCATTTTAGAACTTTTTAATACTTTCTTCCAAACTGTTCTCTAATTAATTTAGAAAATTAATACTAACTTATGATAGTAAGATGATTGTGATAAAAGAGGGTGAGAGATTAATTAGGAATGTCGTTAGTTCATTAAGGTGTATTAGTCAATATTTTATACTTCTTAGTTTTTGACATAAATTAAAAAAAATTACAAATAAAAATAAACGAATTGAGTATATTTTAATAAGTTTGTAATTGGAAGGGTTTAGGCATTACGTGGATATGAACTCAATAACTCTTCTACTTTCATAATCTTGATGAACGAGTATAATCAAATATTTAAAAATTATGAAGTATGAAAAATCGAGACAGGTGCACGATTTGAACTGAACAATATGATATAATGTCATTTTAGAGGACAAGACTAAATATTATAAATATTATTTAAGAAATATGAATAAATAAATTATATTGCTTCACAAAAATATATTTAATATAGATAAATGAGACTTATATAAAACTACTCAAATTTATAGATTTAGAATTCAGATGTGTGGTGATTTTAACTTCGATTGTTCAAAGTTCGACTACAAGAAAATAAATTTACCTATAAAGTTGTTAGTAAAAACTATAAGAAAATGAAAAATTTAGGTAAAATCATTATCGGATATTTACCATCAAAATCTAAAATTGTTAGTAAATACTTACAATATTTTTGTTAGTTAGTTGCAAGTTTGTTATTGACTTTACAACATTTGGTCGATATAATTTGAGAAACAATATATTTTAGTATATCATTATAACATTAAGTTGTACAAATATTATCACTTATAACACAGAGTCCAACATAGAGAGTAAATGCATCGCACGAGTTAAACACCCATAAACTAATACATTTAGAAAGAAAGAAAAAACACTTTCAAACATGTTCTTCGGTCATTAAAATCGAGAACATAAGCCCAATGTAGTGGACAATCTGATCACTTGAGCTAATCCACTTTATCGACTATGTAACGATTTACATTTGATTTGTTTGAACAAACACACACACACACATACATACATATATTGATTGTTATGTTAGATTAATAATACAATATTATTATTCTCAAATTGATTGTACTAACACAAAATCATACAGTTCATACGTGCATCGCACGGGTTAAACACTAGTGTAGTAAAATTGGTGAAAAAATGGTCAGTGATGAAAGAGTGGTTAATGAGGCGGAGAGAGAAAATAAAAAATATAAAATAAAATATTAATTTATATGAGTAGTGGAATTTTTAAAAATTTATTGTATGAATTTAGCCATTATAAATAAAAATTCATATAATAATACTTTTTTTTTTGCTTTTTTACATATTATAATACTTTTTTTTTTGCTTTTTTACATATTATCTGGTATGACATAAAATTTTATGAAAAAATATTTTAAACGGTTTTTCCATTATGGATGCTTTGTAACAATGGATTTGACAACACAAAAAAAGAAAGAAAAGCAAAAAGTATTTTTTTTTTAAGTTAAAAAACAAACAAACAAACAAATGAATGTTTATAACTAAAAAAAATATAATTCACTTTTTTACTCAAAATTTTTTTTTCCTTATTTCTTTCTTATCTATTTCACTCATCTCTCAACTACCATTAATCTTCTACCACACAAAAAACTAAAAAAAATATAATTCACTTTTTACTCAAAAAGTTTTATCCTTATTTCTCTCTTATCTATTTCACTCATCTCTCTTATCTCTCAACTACCATTAATTTTCTACCACACAAAAATTTTATTTTATTTTATTTCTCTCATCTTTCCACCATCATTAATTCCCACCACACAAAAGTTTTCGAGGGTTCCATTTGAAACTTTATTTACCAAATAATTTTATATACAATCATTTACTCAAAAAATAAAAATTATATCAAATCATTATCTTACCAAAAAAACTTATCTCCCTAAAATTTTTATTTTCACTATTTTGTAGTAAAACGAAACGAGAATGAACGAAAGTATATCCAGTCGCACCTTAAATTCCCAATCTCGTCTCAATATCTTCTATATTAAAAAAGAGAAGAATATTACCAAAATGAAGTTCGGCTTTTCATAAATGAATCCAAGCATGACATGTTTCCTAGTGCATATAACTTCATAATTATTAGCCCTCATGATTTATATTTTGATACTAGTTTTTATTAAGAAGGAACAAAATTAAATACTTAAACATTAAAAAAATGACAATCAAACAAATATTAATTATAGTGATCAATCAACCAGTCATAATGATCTTACTTAGAAAAAATACACGGTGTGTTAAAATACCTTGAAATCGTTCAATTTAATAAGTCAATTAATACTATGTATATCACTTTTCCTTGATATATATTAATAAAACTAGGGACAATTTTTATATATTCCAATAAGAAAATATTCTTTTTTTCAAATAATCCATTGAAAATAGAAAAAGTTCCCACTTAATACAATGTAAAGATATATTCCCATTTAATCATTTTAACTTAATTTTATACAATCTAAGTCAAGTAATTGCTATATAATCACATATTACATTCAAACTCTTTACAATACTCTTATGTAGTTTCCTTTTCCCTTTTAATTTCTTTTCATTCCTATTTACCTTAACAAAAATTCCTCTTTCAACTCTTACACACACCCCAGTGACTGGGAAATTAACAACGGATATTAACTAGGAAATTACCAATGGATATTACCAACAGATATTTTTTTTGAAAATGATCGACGAAAAATTAATTTTGTCAGTAATTTTTTATTTATTTTTTTCCCGATGTAATACCGACGGAAATGGTCGTCGGTAAATTTAATTTTTTAATATTTATTTACTTTATTTATTTTTTATAATTTTTTATTTTAATTTTATTTATTACCGATGGACATTTTCGTCAGTAACCCCACTTTTATTATTTTTTAATTACCGACGGAATTTACTCCGTCGTTAAATTAATTTTTTTAATTTTTATTTATTTAATTTATTATTTACATTTTTTTATTAATTTTTTATATCATTTTTATTAATATACATTATTATTTAATAATCTATATATTATTAAATACTAATTATTATTTAATATATATATACATAAATATAATTATAATATATATATATATATATGTATGTATAAATAAAATATAATGTATAATACTTATAATTATAGTAAATAACATAATACATTTAACACATACACACGCACACACACACACACACATATATATATATATATATAAATATATTTATATATTAAAAATATATTATATTATAATTATATTCAAATTATATAAATGTATTATAATATATATATATATATATATATATATATATATATATATATATATATATATATATATATATATATGGGAACCAATCCCTGTGTGGGAACTAAAAACCTGTTATATTACATAAGATGTGATGCTATTTATGAATTATGTACATGCTAATAATATAATAGTAAAAATCAATGGAACATAATAATAGCAATGTGAAAATATAAATAGCAATTTGGATTATCAAAATTAGCATCACATATAATATAATATAGCGGTTCCTAAAGTTCCCACACAGGGATTTGGTTCTCACATGATCCTAATCCTATATGTGTGTGTGTGTGTGTGTGTGTATATATATATATATATATATATAATTATAATATAATATATAATATTTATAATATATAATATAGGAAAAGACTATAGTACATTCACAATACCATACCAATGTATGGTAATTCAATCACATTTTGACACTTCAACTATATTAATAGAGTATTTTTAAACAAATTTATTGGTTAGTGAGGGTAGAAGTATTGTACTGTAGAAGTCCCCAATAATATATATAATATATATGTATAATATAATTATTATATATAAATATATTATATATGTAGACATAACTATAATTATATTATTCATTATATATATAACATAAGTATGTATATATATTTATAATGTCAAACACTTACTAGGAATCGAGTTAGCCTAACCGGTCATGGATAAGATTTGGAGCGCGATAGGTCACGTGTTAGAATCCCCCCAGCGACATATGAGAGGATTTATTTGTGATTAATGGGTGTTGAGCTTGGGGTTGGATGTGTGTGGGCGGGCTTGTGGGTGTGGGTTTTGGGCCCTTCCAGATTTTTTTTGTTAAATTTAAATTACCGATGGGTCGGTAATCTTAATTTTATTTTTTTAATAAAATCAATTATTGAAGGAAAAATGTCCGTCGGTATTTTATTTAAAAACTTATTAAGACCCGTCGGTAATACTAACGAAATTGAAGTCCGTCGGTAAAATACCGACGGGAAAAAATGTCCGTTGGTTATTTTTTTACCGACGAGGATTTTACCGACAGACCATTTCGGTTGGTAACGCCTTTACCGACAGAAATAATCTGTCGGTATCCACGAGTTTTTTTGTAGTGTTTCGATGTCGCCGCCGCTACCATACAGGGTTCGTCTCGTCTTTCTAAGTTAACCCTCCAAGTTTCAGCTTGAAACTCCACAAGAAACACTTCCTAATTCAACCATCACCCTTACTAACACGCCTAATCGCCATCGTCTCGACTTCTTCGACAGCGTGGACTTCAGATATCTGCCTTGTTTGGCAGCTTCGCTAAGATTGTTGTCCTCAGCAATGTCGCTCCTTGAAGGAATTTCTCTTGAGGACTCATCAAATAATTGCTGAAAGTGCAGGTCTAATTACATTTGCAATCCATTCAATTGAAAATGATTTGGGTCTGGCTCAAAGGTGATTGGGATCTGAAGAAGATATTAAGAAAGGGCAAAATTGTGTGAAAAAGTCATTACATTTTATTTAAAAAAACCGAGGGGAGCCTAATTCCCCTCGATTTTTCCGAGGGAAAATCATTCCCTCAATCTTTGTAATAAAAAAATCAAAAAAAAAAGAATGCGTATTTAACGATCAACACCCGATCCTCGTGGTTCTATGACATCGAGATGCACCTCGTGCCATCCCGTGCGTGAAACGATATGATTTTTTTTACGTATTTTCTTTTTTCTCCAATCTTTTTGATTTTATATTTAAAATCGAAAAAAATAGAAAATACATATTTACCGATCAACACTCGATCCTCGTGGTTCTATGACATCGAGACAAACCCCGTGCCACCTTGAAGAAATCACGACGCTTCGTCGCTTCGCGTTTCAACCAAACAAGTTGATCAATCGATCGTATCTTGGTCGAATTAAATGACACGTGTAAATACGCACCTGCTCTTTGATATTTTTCAATTGAAATCGGGTGATGGTGCGACCTAATCTGATGACGGACTGTTAAACAGCTTGGACAAGTTTGGACAAGACCTGGTTGGGACGAGCTGAACTGGTGATCTTAAAAGGAGGAAAGATGAGGTTGAAGATGAGCCTATATCCTGCTAAAGATTGTTTTGACCTCATTCGGAGCCTTGGATAAGGTTTCAAGAGATCAGGTCAGGAATTGAGAGAACTTAGCGACAGAGCTGATCTGTTCTCTGGAAGGAAGCTTCCAGGTCAGGTTGTCTTGAGTAACGGCCCGAGATTCGTGGATTTTCTATTTCCGAAATCCTGGAAAGGCCCCACTTGGCGAAATAAATAAATATCTCGTCCCCAAGGCTGAGAGAGGTATGACATTCTAAGCCTTCTTCTCCTGATTTTGATTATTCCGATCTAAAACGCTTAACTGACTTAAGCATCGGAGAGGTTTCCACCGAAAAATCTCCGATGGTCCTTTCTAATGTGTTTTTGTTGGAGCAGGTCGGAATATTTTCAGGGAGAAGAGCAGGTGTTCTTGGCGTAATTTTCAGAGCGAAAGAGGTGAAAACCACCCCACGTGCCTATAATGATAGGATTTATTTTATTTTTACAAATTTTCTATTTTTTATTAAAAAAAAAAACCCGAGGGGATAATTTCCCCTCGGGATTTCCGAGGGGAAAATCATCCCCTCGTTTTTTTAATTAAAAAATTGAAAAAAATAGAAAATGCGTATTTAACGATCAACCCGATCCTCGTGGTTCCATGACATCGAGACGCACCCTGTGCCACCTCGTGCATGAAACGATATGATTTTTTTTTAATTTTTAAGCATTTTTTATTTTTTTATTTAAAATTGAAAAAAAACTAAAAAAAATAGAAAATGCGTATTTATCGATAAACACTCGATCCTCGTGGTTCTATGACATCGAGACGCACCCCGTGCCACCTTTACAAATTCACGATGTTTAGTCGCTTCGTGTTTCCAACCAAACAAGTTGATCGATCGATCGTATCTTGGTCGAATTAAACCACACGTGTAAATACGCACATGCTCGTTGATATCTTTCAACCGAAATCGGGTGAAAACCAACCCACGTGCCTAAAATGATATGATTTATTTTATTTTTACAATCTTTTTCTATTTTATCCGATTTTTTATTTAATTTAAAAAAATCGAGGTGAGCCTAATTCCCCTCGGTTTTTCTGAGGGGAAAATCATCCCCACGATTTTTTTTATTATTTTATTTTTTGGATTTTCTTATTCTCAAATAAAACCGAGGGGACTAAATTCCGTTCTTCTCCATTCATATTTTTTATTTCTTAAATAATCGAGGGGAATATTTTCCCTTCGGTAATTTTCGAGGGGGATTTCTTCCCCTCGGTTTTTATTATTCAGTTTTTTTTATTTCTTAAAACACCTAGGGGAACATTTTCCCTTCTGTAATTCCCGAGGGGAAACTTTTCCCCTCGATTTTTTCCAAGTGGAAATTCCTTCGGTAACTTTACCCTTGGAAAGCCTTCGGTAATTGTGGCGGCAAACATTGGCGCCGTGTTTCCGAGGGATTTACCGAAGGGAGAATTACCAAAGGTATAATCCTTCGATAATGTCCTCGGTAAAAATTACCCTCGGTAATGCCCTCGGAATTCTCGAGGGGAATATTTCCCTCGGTAAAATACTGTTTTTTTTTGTAGTGGAAAATTCATATGATTCCTCAGAATAAAAGTGACCATGTAAGGTATTTTCTATAGGTAGTTCTAATGTTATTGTGTTGTAATCTCGTTCTTTATACTGTAAAGAATATAGTTAGTATGAGTTTTGATAGGAGTAATGTATTCAATTTAATATGATTAATAAAAAACTAACAAGTGTAGTATGAAATTGTATAAGTTTAGTATGCAGTTTAACAAAGTTGGTGTGGAATTTGATAAGTTCAGTATCAAACTTAGGAGGGTTAGTATGCAATTTAACAAGATTAGTATTAAATTTATCACGATTTAGTATGAAATTCGACTGTAGTCCGGCGTCAGTGACCACAGTCCGACAACTACTGGTGGGAGCGAAAATGATCAATATGAAATTAACATGGGTATTATGAAGTTAATATGGATTTTATTTGAGTAAAATTTGTAAGAAATAAAAAGAAAATTGAATAATAAAATAAAAAATGCTAGCAAGGGTAAACTTATACTCTTATGTATTAGTTTTGATTAAATGAGAAGTGGAATGATTAAATAGAAAATTAATATTTTCACGGGACAATTCCCATATACTCCAATAGGAAGATATTTTTTCCCAAATAATCCATTGAAAATACTAATATCCCATTTAATCATTCAACTTATAATTTAATCAAAACTAATATATAAGACTACAAGTAGGTCCACAAATGAGTCGAGCGGCTCGCGAGCGCTCGAGTTAAAGCTCGAATCGAGCTCGAGCTGCTCGATCATCTACTCGAGTCGAGCTCGAGCACCCTTTTCAACAAGCTCAAAAGCTCGTTGAGCCGCTCAACTAAAATTGAATTTATCTAAATACCCCCAAGTCCCCATTCCCCAATTCCCAGGCTGCACATATATTACCAAACCAAAATGGTCAAAATTACATTTCACATTTGCACTCTCCCATAGTCGAAAGACTCCTTAATATCCCATCTTCAAACCCTAACTGAATCTTCAATTCCCAAGCCCCAAGTATCATTTTGCCCGACAACTTCAGCTCATTTTGCAATCACAATTCATTTTGCTTGGCAGCTTCAAGTATCAACTTCGTTAATTTACTTCCTTCCATTTAGCAGACTCTTTTCCATAAACCACCTAGTAGCTCAAAGTCCAGCCGCACGATGCTGCCCTTTCTTTTCGATTTTCATCCTTATCCACGGTTTTTTTAAGGGTAAGTCTAAATCTGGTCATTTTATTTCATTTTCATTAGAATATGTTGTTGCTTTATGTGTGACTTTTAAATCTAGTTAGGGTTCTAGTGGATGGATGGGTGGATGTGGATCTGCGTTTCTTTCTCTTTTTTTTCCCTTTATTTTTGAATGTGTTGAATTTTGATTTATGTGTGCTTAATGATATACTTTATAGTTGTAAAAATGTGTAATTATCCTTGACTTTAGAGTTTAGAGCCTTAGACATTCTGTTATTATTTTACTTTTTGGAAGTATATTTCTATTGAAAAAATTAGGATTTCGCCAAACATCGAGATGGGTGTAAATACACTTCTCACAATCTTAGATTAAGATTACATCCTAATAAAGTTTTTGAAATATTTTAAAATCTATGCAAGTAAAACACTTATGTTGCTGAGGATTAGAGTTAGAGAACCTACTCGTGTAAAAGGTTGGAATAGTTTTGTTTTGCTTCTAATTTTTATTTCTTTTTTCTCATTGTGGAAATCTTGTTCGGGCATACGTACAGTGAAAAACTTTGCGATGTTAAATGATTATCAAGATTAATGTGTGTTTCAGAGATACTTCGAGATAAAGAAAAATATTAAGATTACATCCATATATGTATATTCTATTTGTATATTTTCATATTACTTTATTTATTCTACACTAAACTTTCACAATTAACTTTTAAACTCAATTTGTAATACAAATAATAATAAATATAGTTATGTGTTGAATAATGTGAACTACGATGTGTGTGTGTGTTGGTTTTCTGGTTGATTATGTTTCAGGAGTCTTAATTATTTATTTTCTTTTAGTTTAATATATTATTATCTAGTTCTTTCGCTGTAGTATTTCGAATGCTAAAAATTTCTCAATTTTGTATCTTTTTTCCTTTGTACATGGTTGTAGGAATTGAAGCATAATATGTCTATGTCTCCCCTTGAGGTATCTTCACAAAGCATTAACAATGAGGTTCAGATTGACCATGAAGTAGTGGTGCATTCTCTTGGAGATGAAGAACTTCGAAGTGAAGATGAGAAAGTAGAAGGTGGTACAAGTGAAGTAACTTCTCCATATGATGGTTTATATGCATATAGAAAACCAAAGAGAACCAAACGTCTAGAGCATGGAAAGATTTCAAACCCGTGGAAGTCGGACCAGAAAAAACTAAGTTGACAAAGTGCAGTCACTGCCCCACTCAATTCATGATAACCAAAAACAACACAACTATAAGTATGTTGAGGCATATGAAAAGATGTCCTGAGAGATTAAGAAAGTTAAAAGATATAGATCCGTGCCAAAAAAAGATTAACTTCCAATCTACTGATTCTAGAACCTAGACATGTTCAACAGTTCGGAACCGGCGGTTCACGGTTCGACCCGCCGATTTGGTTGTCAGGAAATGACAAATCGCAACCAAACCGTGAACCCAACCGGTTATTGGTAGTTTGTGAACAGCCGGTTCACGGTTCGGTATTGGCCATTTTTTGGATTTTTAAAATTTTGAATTTTTTAACTTTTAAAATTCATATTTTTTGTTTTTTTTTTTCTATGTTACATTTATTTTTAACTTTATTGAAAAAATATTCATATTTTTTGGGTTTTTTTCTATGTTACATTTATTTTTAACTTTATTAAAAAAATATTAGGTTAAGTGAGAAAATAGAAATAACACTTTTAATAAATTTAAAAAAGAAAAAAAAGAAATGAAACTTGAACTATTTAAAATATTTGAAGTTAAAATAAGAAATCTAATTAGAATACTTGAAATTTTTGAAGTTAAAATTTTTTATTATTCTATTATTGTAATTTTTTTTAAAAAATGTAGGTTAAATGAGAAAATAGAACTAACACTTTGAACACGTCTCATTCTCTTCATCTTCACTAAGAACATTTTTTTATTTGTGCCGGTCGGCATTGACCCAATCATGCAACAACATTTGATAGTCCAGATTGTGAGGCCTAATGTTAGATCTTTGCTTGTACAACATGTATCCCCCCTTCACTGAATGCTTTTTCGACTAAAATGTTTGGTACGGGAACGACTAATATCTCCTTCCCAATGATGTTAACAACGGGATAAAGTAATTTCCTCGATGTCCACCAATTCAAGATATCAAATTCGTTGTCGGCTTCATTTCCTCCCAATAGTCCATACTCAAAAACTGTTGTTAGATAAGTTTCAAGTTCTCGATAAGGGTTAGAACCGAATGAGTAGTCCGAATGCCCCATTCGTTTTTTTTTTCTTATTTCAAAAAATCCTGTAATCCCTCAGTCTCATCGTCACCGTCACCACTTCTACTAGGATTACCACTTCTAGTAGAAGTTTGTCACCCATAAGTACTCATAGGAAGAAGATCATCAAAATTTTTACTATATTATTTAAATATATCAAATAAAGACTTTTTTTTTTCACATTTTGAATAATATTTTCAACAGAATGATATTCAAATGCCAATAAAGTATCATACTAACTGTTAAGATAAAGTTCTAAACTAATTTCTCTATTATTAGATCTAATAATGTAACAACTAAAAATGTATTTTGAATGTCATAAAAATACTTCAATCGTTTTCGATTTATAAAAACAACACATTCTTCCAATAGTTTATTTTTCATGCACTCCCTAAAGATGAATGCAATTTTAACACAATATTCAACAACAAGGTGAGAAGTAGGATAATAAAAACTGGAAAATAAATCAGAAGTATCATCAAACACTTTTAAAAGTTTTTTCAAATAATTACATATAGTCCATTGGTTTGTATATAACATAAATCCAGTTTGTTGCTGGCTAGAAAATGAACACAACAACTCTCTATACAAATATGTATCTTTAAATAATTTATATGTAGAGTTCCAATGAGTAGACACATCGGTTGAAAGGTTTTTTCCTTCAAACCCGTTTTTCTTATAAAATCTCACCCATTTTTTTGCAAAGGTTTGAACCGGTAATTCATTTTTTTTTAATTTCAAACCGACGGTTTGAACTGCCAGTTCTTGGTTGAAAAAAAGTAAATCAGAATCGGACTGCCTTAATGACGGTTCTGGTTTGAACCTTGATCAACGTTTATCCCAACCGTTGAATGCCGGTTCGAACCGACAGTTTGGCCAGTTGGGGCAAACTAGTGGGCATGTCTACTAGCACCCATCATTCATATCTTCATAATGGGAAGTTCGATTTGGCTTTGATGAGAGAGCCTGCAGCTGAATGGGTGCTGATGCATGAGCATCCATTTCCAATTATGGATGAAGAGGGCTTTAACTTGATGCAAAAAAGAGGGATGGCTGAATGTTAAAAAATCAGCCGAACTGGTAATAAGAATGACTGCAAGGCAGTATATGAGAGAGAGAAGACCAAATCGAAGAATTTGTTTAAGAAATTCAAGAAAATCAGCCTGACGAAAGATCTTTGGAAGTCCAAAATCCAGAAGATCGAGTATATGGTAATAACTGGTCATTAGGTTGATAATCTTTGAAGATTACAGAAATGGGTCATCAACTTCGTACATATACCTCCTCCACGGAAGGGTATTCACATTGCAGATTCTATATTCAAATGTTTGAAGGAGTGGGGGTATTGAGAGCAAAGTGCATACAATCTGAGTAGATAATTCAAATAATGACACCGCACTAAGAGTTTTGAAAGATACTTTCTCGAGGAACAAGTGCCTGTTATTAGCAAAAGGATTCTTATTTAACATACGATGGTTGCGCATATACTCAGTTTATTAGTTCAAGATGGTCTTAGTGAAATTAAGGATATAATTGATGTGATCAGGGATGGTCTGGATTTTATAAACAAAATAGATAGAAGACGCATGCTTTTGCTGAAATTATACAACAATTATAATTACCTGGGAAAGTGCTACTCTATGGTTGCAAAAAAAGGTGGAATTCTACTTATGAGATGCTAGCTTGTGCTCTCAAATATCCAGAGATCTTTCTGAGGTTCCAAGACATAATGTGAAAATGTACAAAAGGTGTGCAGCATTTTGCAAGTTTTTTGGATAGCCCTCAGGTGATATCTGGTAGTGATTATTTTACAACTAAGTTTTTTGGCGAGTCAAGTCAAGCAGCATTTTCTTTGACTCGTAGAGCTCGAGCTCGAGTAGTGTTAAATATAAATCGATCTTGGCTCGATAAGGTCAATACTCGACTAGGTTCGTTTGCAGCCCCTAACTAGCCATTTTTTTTGTTCTTACAATTTTACTCAAATAAAATTCATATTAATTTCATACTACCCATGTTAATTTCATATTGATCATTGTCGCTCCCACCGATAGTTGCCGGACTGTGGTCGCCATTATCGGACTCCGACCGAATTCCATTCTATATCGTGAAATTTCATACTATCACTTGTAAATATCATACTAATATTATTAAATTGCATACTAATCCTACTAAACTGACACTAAACTTATCAAATTTTATAACAACCCTATTAAATCGCATACTAAACTTATTCAATTTTATATTAAACTTGTTAATTTTATATTAGTCATATTAAATTGCATACATTACTCCTATCAAAATTTATATTAACCATATTCTTTATAGTACAGAGAACCAGATTACAACACAATAGCAGTAAAAATACCAATAGAATACACTCTACATGGTTACTTTTATTGCGGAGGAATAATATTAAGTTTCATCATCAACAACAAAAAAAAAATATAACGAAATTTTCACACAAATTTTGCCCTTTCTTCATATCTGCTTCAGAGTCCAATAACCTTTGTGTCAAGTCCGAATCACTTTTAATTGATACTATTTATGGGCTAGGCCCATAAAATTATTAAGTATTACTCCATCCGTCCCAATAAATAGTCTTACGATTGATCATACATATTAAGAAAGAGATAGTTTATATAGTTAAACCATTAATTTGGTTAGTATTATTCAATTATACACTTCATGTAATTGGTATATTTGACATTGAAATAGTAAGATTTTGCATTGTAATCATCAATATTCGATTTACCATGAAAAAAAAACTAGTATTTCAAAAATATTATTTAAGGGCATGTGTGAAAATGAAATATTAATGATATGTTAAATATGGTAAATGGACTATTTTTGTGAAATGTACGAAAATTAAATATTAGACTATATTTATAGGACTAATAGAGTATATATTTTTATAATGTTATATGATGTCAATTATAATTTTTAAAATGATATTCATTTGAGGTTAGAACTTTTAAATGATATTAAAGGAAAGTGGAAATCTACAAAAACACATGTATAAAGAGTATTATTATATACACACACACAAATACCATTAAATACACATGTAATTTTGTATCTATTAAAATAAATCATTATTCAATCAACTTTTTATGTGGCCATATTGAAGGTTGAGAAAAAAATTGAGAATTCTCTATCGTGCAATATGATTGTAAATAGAAATAATTGTGTGTTGTTCACTTTCTTTTATATATTTAAATATTATTTTACAACCTTGTATAGCGCAGTGTTAACTAGTACTATACTAGAAATCCACCCACGTTTCACTGCGGGAATAATATTTCTAATTTTTATCGGACTAATTTATTTAGTATTCATTTTAATAAAAAAATTTTTATGTATGGCCACGTTATATAATTATTTTCGTTCTACTAAAAAAATTAGATGTTGAGTTTTAATTGTTTATTGAGAGAGAAAGAAAAGTAAATTATACATAAAGAATTAAGAAAAATACAATCTTTCAATGATTATTATTTAAAATAAATATAATCAATCTTTATTTAATATATTGAGAGAATAATTGTCTTAAATCTAAAATGTAGTTTAATAGGAAACAAAATTACAATAATGAATTTGAATTTTTAAAACTCAGTTTGGGAGTTTTGGGGGAAGGACTTGTGACTTTAAAAAACAAGGAAAAAAGTGGAAGAAGGAATACGCATGTTACTTTATTGGGCTATCACTTCAACTTTTTTAGATAATTAAAATTAAATAGCACTTCACCACTAGATAAATATTTTCAATATTTGTTGGATTAATGTGCTTAAAATTTGTATAAGATTATAGATTAAAAGTACAATATATTTATACAAATAATAAATAATCTATCCTAACCTTAACCATTGTTATCACATTATATTACTACTTAAATCTCATAATCATTTTTTTTCTCTTTAGTTAAAATTAATAGTCATTCTAATGAGTACTAGAAGAAAAGTTTTGGGTTTTAATTTTTCATAAAAGGAGAAAAAAAGATTACAATTTCTTTAAGAATATTACAATTCTTACATGATTATTATTCAAATAAATATAATTACTCTTTTATGTACATAATACAATATATTATAGGTAGTATTTGTTGGAAAACAAAATTACAATAAATGAATATATCTTTTAAAAATCAATTTTTTATTTAAAAGATGAAGTAATACAATATATTATAGGTAGTACTTGTTGGAAAATAAAATTACAATAAATGATTATATCTTTTAAAAATCAATTTTTTATTTAAAAGACTTTCCAAATCAAACAACAAAAATAAAACAAAGCGGGAACAAAAGGACTTTTGGAATCTTAAAATTTTAATTTTCTATTTAAATTAGAATTATTAAAACCAAACAACAAAAAAAAAAAAAAGAAACAAAAAGGGTGAAAAAGAGTTTGGGAGCCAACTAAAAAAAGGAAAATAAAGATTAGAAAAGTAAAATAAAAGAACCACTTATATGGTGACACATGGCAGCCTCTTTCCATCTCTCTTCAGCTTTCATTATATATATATATATATATATATATATATATATATATATATATATTTATAGATAGTACTTAGATAAAAAGATTTAAATATATTAGCAATAATTAACCCTAACTTCAATTGTCGTAATCATATTGCATAATTGCTTCATTGTCATAAATTTTTTTTCTTACGTTGGATTGTAACTTTTTGTTAATAAGAAAACCTATAAATTATAAATAAATAACTAAATATGTGAATGCTATTATTTTAAATATAAATAATACTTTTGAAATAAACTTAGAATTATATAGGAAAGTTGAAGAGGATGACCAGTGGCATCATGTAATTAGATCGTATTTTCTATTTTGAATTTTTTTTATTTATTTTATGACCCACTCATGTTTGTTTGTTTTTATTTGTTTCTTTCCATTTATTGTTTTGTTTGTTTAATCTAATTAAAGAAATGAATTTTAAAAATCAAATCAATTAGTGTAATTTTACTAATTCATATTGCCTACATATGTTGTACTACTTTATTTTAAATTTATGATAATTTTTATTCTAACAAGTCTTAATTAAAGAAATGAATTTTAAAAATCAAATCAATTAGTGTAATTTTACTAATTCATATTACCTACATATGTTGTACTACTTTATTTTAAATTTATGATAATTTTT
>BMAC01000162.1:973084-998491 GCA_014905375.1 Phtheirospermum japonicum
AATAAAAAAATATAAGTAAGAGGAGATATCAGAACACAATTATTAATAAAAAATAAAAAAACACACAATTATTAATAAAAAATATAAGTAAATTGCGTGGCTATGGGTTCGAACACCATGAGATATAAGTAAGAGGAGATATCAGAACCAAATATTAATAAAAATTAATTTAAAAAAATGCAGTCTTCAGATTAAATATATAATAAAATTAGGCTTAGATAAATCGAGAACACAATTATTAATAAAAAAGAGGAAGATTAATATATAATAAATTAGCTTAGATAAATCAGAACACATATTAATAAAAATATGTGAATCACAATTATAATAAAAAAATATACAGTAAATAAATAATTGTGTTTCTGATATCTCCTCTTACTTATATTTTTTTTGATTAATAATTGTGTTCTGATTTATCTAAGCTAATTTATTATATATAATCTTCCTCTTTTTTATTAATAATTGTGTTCTCGATTTATCTAAGCCTAATTTATTATATATTTACATCTGAAGACTGCATTTTTTTAAATTAATTTTTATTAATATTTGTGTTCTGATATCTCCTCTTACTTATATCTTCATGGGTTCGAAACCCCATAGCCACGCAATTTACTTATATATCTTTTATTAATAATTGTGTGTTTTTTATTTTTTATTAATAATTGTGTTCTGATATCTCCTCTTACTTATATTTTTTTATTAATAATTGTGTTCTGATTTATCTAACCTAATTTATATTTTTTATTTTTTATTAATAATTGTGTTCTGATATCTCCTCTTACTTATATTTTTTTATTAATAATTGTGTTCTGATTTATCTAAGCTAATTTATTATATATTAATCTTCCTCTTTTTTATTAATAATTGTGTTCTGATTTATCTAAGCTAATTTATTATATATTAATCTGAAGATGCATTTTTTTAAATTAATTTTTATTAATATTTGTGTTCTGATATCTCCTCTTACTTATATTTTTTTATTAATAATTGTGTTCTGATATCTCCTCTTTTTTATTAATAATTGTGTTCTGATTTATCTAAGCTAATTTATTATATATTAATCTTCCTCTTTTTTATTAATAATTGTGTTCTGATTTATCTAAGCTAATTTATTATATATTAATCCAAAGATGCCATTTTTTTAATTAATAATTGTGTTCTGATATCTCCTCTTTTTTTTATTAATAATTGTGTTCTGATTTATCTAAGCTAATTTATTATATATTAATCTGAAGATGCATTTTTCAGGTATGTTTTTATGAAATCTCAACTCCTTTTTTTTTTTTTTTGCCATATTGAATGTCACTTTTTATACCATAGTAGTATCGAACTTAAAATGCTACCTAACAAGGGGGAAAAATTAAGTAAAATCACCAACCATTTCAGCCCAAAAAATCCCAAAATTAAAGGGGAAAAAGTTTATACTAATTCAGTCAATAACTCTTCATCAAGTTATATTTCATATTCAAATATCAAAGCGAATTAAAACGATTACAATGTTTCATATTCAAATATCAAAGGTAATTAATTATAAACGATTACAAGAGGGTTGATGATAAAGGAAGATAAATATCCTTCACATTTGTTTTTAGGGTTATTTAATATTTCTTATATACCTTTCACGACATTTGCATCATAATCCTAACTTTGTTTTTTAATTCAAGTTTTTGAAATGTTAAACAATTCACTGACGGAGTTTGTGTTGCCACACTTGACATTACACTGGCATGAAACGGCGCCGTTTTGCTATGAGTTTTATGGAATTCGAACGAGGAATGGAAGCTGTAGATGAACACTTATCAAGATAATGATGCGTTTCATGATAAAGTGGAGCTCGACATGGCAACGTGGTGTCCGACATAAATAAACACGAGTAGGGGTGAGTAGTCGGTCGGTTCGGACGAAAATCAAACCGAAGCGAAATAACCGAAATCAAACTTTGCATAAAATTCCAAATCGAACCGAAATTAAGTCTAAAACCAAAAAAATCGAACCAAAAAAATCGAAAACCGAACTAAATCGAAAATATATTTAAAACTGAATTAACCGAATCGAAAACCAAATCAATAAAAAATAATAATAAGTAATATAAAAATTATTTTTTTAAAATTTTTAATTGTATTTCGGTTAAAATTGAACCGAAATGACCGATTTTTTAAAATTCTCAAACCGAACCGAATTTACATAAAGCCGAACCGAAAATTTTAGTTCGGTTCGGTCGATTATTTTGATTTTTCGATTTTTTGCTCACCCCTACACACGAGTCTTGTGGCATTTACATTTTTTCGGAGACACTGAATTAAAAAAATTCTTAATGCTCCATTTGTGAGAGGACTTCGAGGATTTATAAAGTTTGAATTTTTTACGGTGTTGGGAGGGCATCATTTTCACTTAATCACAATAATTAAATCAAAAGTTGATTACAAATATTGACAAATGGAGGAATGTAAATGCAGAGAAGGTGGAGGGCATGTTGCCTTCACGTTACTGTAGTCATTTCCTATAAAGTTTTGAACTTTAATTTGAAGAAGTGTTTTTAATAGTAAAATCTTTGTTTAATAAGATAGTTTTGTTATCGTAGAATGACAAATTAAACGAAAAATTCATACCATACATTTCTATCTAGTAAGCTAATTGGGGCTGACATGTAATTTTTTGATAGTGCGCATGCTTGCTTCGCGAACTTGGAAGATTTGTAAACTTACTAAAATATAATAATTTTAAGGGATAAATTTATTTTTGCCTCCTGAAATATTACGAAATTTTGACTTTACCTCCTAAACTTTTGTTTATTTTAAGTTGCCTCCTGAAATTTGTGTTTTATTGAGTTTGCCTCCTAAAGTACAATTCAGGCCAAAAAGTTGTCGGACGCCGTTCACGTGACTTACACGCGAGGGCAGGAGCGTCTTTTCTCTTTTCAGATTTTTTTTTGCCTCCTCAACTATCTCGTTTTTTTTACTTTGCCTCCTAAAGTATTTTTCTATCAAATTGCCTTCTGAAGTACGATTTTATTTTAAAATTGCCTCCTCAGGACAGTTTTTGGGCCAAAAAATAAAAATAAAAATCAAATACCGATGGAATTTACCTAATGAATGATACCCTAGCTAGGTAAATAATAATAATAACAACAACAACAACAATAATAATAATAATATATTACTAATATTTTTTAAATATAAATAATATAATTTTTAATACATATAACATAATTATAATACACTTTTAAAAACTACTACTACTACTACTAATAATAATATATAATTATAATATGAAAATCTATGAATATAATTTAATATTTAATAAATATATGATATATAATACGATCTTTTGACAATAACAATTTTTGTAACTTTTTTCCCATTTCTTATTTTTGTTGAAATATAATATTACTTATAATGTATATATTTTAATTTAAAATGCATATAATGTAATTATAATACACTTTCAAATAATAATAATTATAATATGATACAAGTAATATTATATGATAACATAATACACTTTCAAATATAATATAATATAATATAATAATATTTGAAATATA
This sequence comes from Phtheirospermum japonicum, assembly GCA_014905375.1. Taxonomy (NCBI): domain Eukaryota; kingdom Viridiplantae; phylum Streptophyta; class Magnoliopsida; order Lamiales; family Orobanchaceae; genus Phtheirospermum; species Phtheirospermum japonicum. The sequence continues at coordinate 976,629 of BMAC01000162.1, forward strand.
TTATAAGTGTATTTTAAATTATATGTGTTGAAATAGTATTACGTGTATAATGTTATTATATATTATAATTTTAAAGTGTATTATAATTATATTATATGTGTATATATATATATATATATATATATATATATATTGCAAGTAACATTATATATCAACAAATAAATAAGAAATAAAAAAAGTTACAAAAATTGATATATATATATATATATATATATATATATATATATATTAAATATATTAGTTAAAATTATAAATTATATTTCAAAATTATTATTATTATTATTACTACTACTACTACTACTACTACTAGTAATAGTAGTAGTTGTACTAGTAGTGCTAGTAGTAGTATTTAAATGTGTATTATAATTATGTTATATGTATTAAAATTTATATTATTTATATTCAAAAAAATTAGTAATATCTTATTAATAATAATAATAATAATAATAAGTTATTATTATTATTATTATTATTATTATTATTATTATTATTATTAGTGTCCATTCATTAGGTAAATTCCATCGTTATTTGATTTTTATTTTTATTTTTTGGCCCAAAATCTGTCCTGAGGAGGCAATTTTAAAATAAAACCGTACTTGAGAAGGCAATTTGATAGAAAAATACTTTAGGAGGCAAAGTCCAAAAAATGAGATAGTTGAGGAGGCAAAAAAAAAATTTGAAAAGAGAAAAGACGCTCCTGCCCTCGCGTGTAAGTCACGTGAACGGCGTCCGACAACTTTTTGGCCTGAATTGTACTTTTGGAGGCAAACTCAAAAAAACGCAAACTTCAGGAGGCAACTTTAAAGAAAAAAAAGTTTAGGAGGTAAAGTCAAAGTTTCGTGATACTTTAGGAGGTAAAAAAAATTTATCCCTAATTTTAATACCTACATAATTTAATATGTATTTTTTTAATTGTATTTTACCTACTTTAATTTTTTATTTTATTATAATTTATCTAACTTAATTTTCTTTTATTATATCTTTCCTAATTCAATATCACCATTTATCCTCTAATATAAAATATAAAAAGTTATATAATTAGAAAAAAAAATCTAATTTAGTTATCTTAATTAAAAGAGAAAATTAATAAATAGTGATTAGATATCGGTACAAGACACGATTTATGAATATATTATCTATTCAATTTTTTATTTATATATATAAAAACTCTGTAATTACCATAATTTCTTTATATTTATCTTTGTATAAATCTCATACAACACACGGGTGTTAAACACGTGTATTGTTATGAACTAGTGTGTGTGTGTATATATATATACTCAACACTTTGAATTGCCATAACCTGTTCTTTTCTAATCAATTTTTGATAAATAGCATATTGCTATAAACTAGAGAGAAAACAAAGAAATTATATAGATTATGAATTCTCAGGTATGAACAGAGAAATTATATAGAGTATGAATTCTCATGTATAATTTTTATATAAATGAAGCCTTATTTATGGGAAAACTTCCAATGTTACAATCATAATTACATAATCTCATAAGGGCAAAATAGTCATCCACACTAATAATAATAAATACATTTACTAGGCCAAAATAGTAAAGTGGTTGGAATATTTATAACACTCCCCCCTTGAATGACTATTTACAAAAATATTTCATGAGCTGGTTGAAGAAAAAACCCAATGGATAATAAACTTCCAAACTGTTCGTAGTAGAGCTTGTGTCAATAATATAGTATTGTACAATGACATTGCTAGAAAAAACTCTATAAGACAAAACCTGAGCAATGTGGAAGCGTAAAGTCGCTCCCCCTCATATTGATCATTCTTGTAGTAGTAATCATGTATTGCTTCATTAAAACCTTCTCAAGAAAACCCTATGGGAAAAACTTGATCGAAGGAAAAAGAGTACAACTACTCCATCTTATTTCATATCTTTGAGGAACTGTACTAATTTCATCTTTAGTTCTCATCATATCATGAATATGCCTCCTTAAAAAAGATTTTAGGAAAAACTCAATGGGAGAAAATCCTAATGAAGGAAAGAAGTTCATTATCCATGTTAATATACGTCTTTAAGTTACCTCATTAAAAATCTTGTTAGGAAAACCCAGTGGGGCAAACCTTAGTCAAGAAAAAAAGAGTGTAACACGTATTTTATAAGTATGCTTCTAGAATCTCAAAATCCTTCCAGGATTTGTACGAGTATATCATATAGATATTCTTTTCATTTAGTTTCTCATGAGTAAGAATTTTCAGATATCTCGTATTCAATACGTAAGATAGTAGTGTATTGTATTCAGTATTTACATACAATTGATACATTCAAACTCATATCTTTATTTTATCAAAATACATGTAAATACATCTTATGTAGCTTTTATATTAGTTGTGACAAGGCAGCCTCGTTAAAAACCTTGTTTGGAAAAACCCTTTGAGATAAAAGAGACAACTAAGGAAAAGAGTTCAATGTATGAACTTATTTCACAACAATACCATTGTTTTAAGTCGTTGCATGTATTAGTAATATACTCAAAACCTCTTTAGGAGTTCCAGTCTCATTCTTCATCAAACCTACACATTACTACTTTCATTATAAGGACATATATATCAACATCGGTATTTTTCGATGGATTCTAATATCCTCATTATCAATATTAATATCCTCATTATCAATAATCACTTGTAGCGCTATTCCTTTATAGTGTGTCGATACTTTTTAATTTCATATTATTTTCCAATAACAACATTATTTATATAGATACTGTATCTCATTTTCAAGAATAGTTATGTTTATCTACTCTTTGAGAGTATATGCCTCCTATACTATTCATTTTGATATTTATGTTTGGGGAAATATTCTTTGAATAATATCAACGATTACGGCGTTGTTTGGTTTATCAAAGCATGTATAGTTGGTATATAATATCATTATCAATCTTTATTATATCTTTCAAGTTTCAAGTTCTTACTTCGATTGTGAGGATATAATATTAATCATTTCATAATTATTCTCAACTATCAATACTCCCCCTCACGCTGAGAAAAATCAGAAATCAAACTCATACATCTTCCATGACATTAATTATATATATTATAAGCATTTAATTACAATAAGGGAGTTCATATTATTTTGCCCTCTATTATGAAAACTAGTTATGTCCAGCATGAGGTATTTATTTCAACATATAGATCATTTTCCAACATATCACATCATCTTTCGGTGATATTTCAATTAAATCCCTGTTCAAATACAACATTCAAACACAGTAGTATGGACCGTATGTCTCATATTACTGTTTACTGTACAAATGCAACGACGTATATCATATGCTTCATACCAGTCTATAAACATCGAGATAATCACAAAACTCAAATCAAAAATAGTCCAAATTTCTTAATGGGTTCAATGCTCTTAAATCTTCTTAAATACTACCCATATCTTTAAAAATAATTTATAAATCTTGACTCAAAATATTGAGAATGATAATGAGTTATGACATCCCATAAGATATTCAATATTTGATCGAAGCACAAGTTCGACTATCTGGTGAACCCAAACTCATTTAAGTATATGTCAGGTATGGGTAGAAGTAATTTTGCAAAGAAACTTGAGTAAAAGATTAGGTGGATGCAATAAATGTGCTTGATGGAATTGTGACACACGATGCAAATCAGTGGGGTTTGTTTCTAAAAATCAAGAAGATAAATAACAATCATCAAGGATGGTTTGACTAAGGAGTCTTTGGATCATAATATCCAACAGATTCTTGAGACACATTGATACGTGCATCGAGCTTATGGCTTTGTGGGTTCAACTCAAAAATGAACAAGAACGATATAGTCTCGAATAACTTATTTCAAAAGATCCCATTTATAAATTTAGTTTACCAAAATTGGTATAAGATAAATAGAAAAATAATATAAATTCATGTATTTTTATTATTTTGTAAAGATAATATTTTTTTATTTACCGATAGATAAGTGTTATTTCTTTAAATAGGTAACATCTTATCTGTCTTTTTTCTTTTGCGGCAGTCAAAAGAAAACAATGATATTTATTAGCTCGTGAATATCTTTCACCATTATCAAAAGTAAATAGCAAAATCATTTATGATCTTGAAAAAACTTCTCTTTAAATACGGGGTCACAGATCATAAACATGTATCTTTCACAAATATTAGAAACTTTAGTATAGAAAAAGAATATGTGGAAGTCTCAGAATCCTCGCAAAGAGGTAAATCTTTTTCTCATCCACTCAAAACCATATGTATTATTGGTGGGTCTAAATTGATAGGTCATATTCCATATATAGATATGGGAATCCGACTTGTGAGAGAATTGGGAAAGCAAAAGGTCGATATATTGTATGGAGGAACTAACTACAGACTTTACAACAGTCTTACATCATCTGCACATTACTAGAGAATAGATGTGAGTATCATACCTTTACATAGAGTTAAAACCAACACTATCATTGGTCTAGCTGGAATGAAGTTTCAAACACAATCTTTTCATGATTGTATGATGTTCATGGTGAAAAACAGCGATGCTTTCATCGTCTTTCCAGGTGGTTATGAAACTTTGAATGAAATATTTAAGGGAAAATTCCCAAATAATACACATTTGGAAATATAATATTCCATATAATCCTACCAAATCTTATATTCCCATCTAGGTAGTTTTAAGACCATTAAATCATAAACATATATACAATTTCTCATATATACCCACGRTCGTATAAACWTGTAGCGTCGATCACGCGAATTTARAATTCTCATTCTCACTCCAATCAATCCCTCGCATCATGTATACTAACGTTTATTCTCCAGAATATTCATTAGCCATTGATTATTTCGGTCGGTTCCTCTGGCCAATAACATCGAGAAATAAAATTTCCAGATTCTCAAATAATCACTTCTACTCGAGCGGCGATGGAAATTGATTCAAGTAATTTTTTAAGCTTTTCCTCTTCATAATCGGAATTATTGCCAGGTCCATAATATACAACAGCAACTTTTAAGTTTTAGTTGAAGGCCCCAGTTGACAAACCAAGTTTTTCAAGTTGTTGGTGTTTGCGATTAATCGAGGAACTGAACTAGGTTATGGAATAATTCTAAACTAGTTACTTTTTTTGAAATCAGTCCGTTTTCATTCATTTTATGAAACCAATTCTACGTTATTCCATAATACGAATAGAATTGTGTTCTGTTAAAATCTGAATTTCACTCCAGTATACATACTAGTTTTCAGCTTTTCTGTGATTTTAAGGATTTGAGTTAACGAGATTGGTTGTGTAATAATTATGTACTATTTAATTTTTGGCATGCTTACACAGGTTTAATATTTTGTACTATACCCTTATGATTCCATACCGAATAAATGATTTACTAGATTGAAAATATATGATTTCATACTGAAATGTTAATTCTATACTATACGTTCATAATTCAATACTGAATGACAGCAGTTTAATATAATATATCATTTTAATTCCATACTGAATAAATGATTTCATAAGTAAAATATATGATTGCATACTAAAATATATGATTCCATACATAGTTGTTAATTACATATTAAACCATCATTGTTACATACTGAAGGACAAAAGTTTATTATTGTAAAAGTAATTCAGTTTATATTGCATAGCGTTCAAATATAATTAACTGTTTTACCTTTGTAAACGTAATATTATATGTCGGTATGTATATTACTCTTTTAACAATTACATGGTATGTACAATAATAAACTATGCATACCAGAGGGTAATGAAGTTAGAATTTAGATTGACATACCTATCTTCATTCGACTTTTCTCTGTTTCAGTAAAATCGGTGCGTTTTTTAAGTGGACTTTGTAGATTTATCAATTTCTAATATGCGCGTATTAAAAAACCATCATGTGCATCTGTATAGGCGTGACAGGTCGTGGTTCTCGAGTCTTCGGCAACACATGTCTATAAGCGAGGTTGAATGCGCTAAAAATACAAACTCATTTATAAGTTTATTCGGGAATGTTGGTTTAATCAAATATTAAGTTTTTCGGTTATCCAGGAATTTGGAGTTAGGTATTAACCTGTACTTGAAAGTTAATGGTAAATACTCCCTTTACTATACTGTTTTTCAGTCTTTTTAAAGTCCTTAATTTGTTTTACAATGCCGTATACCATTACGAACTTTGTTGATACTATGTATTTCACCATTTTCTTAGATTAAGAATTTATAAAATTCTGTTTTTATTCCATAGTACAATTATCCTTGTGATTTTGCTTTTAGTACGGTTAGTATGCAATAATTGTTTTAGAACAGGTTTTAATCTTCTTCATATTACTACAAACTTTTCATGGGAAATAAATATACTTTAATTGTATTCATGCATCCACATAACAGAATGTATTGTTGTATTGTTTCTCTTTAGCTAATGGCTTAGTGGTCTTACTATTTGATAGTTTTTCAAATGGTGGTATCTAGGTGTCCAAATTACATTTAATGGCAAACTAGTCTCAATGGGCGGTATTAGTTATCCAGGCTACAGATTTTGGTTTGGTGAAAGGATATGACGGTAATCTGGTAGTTTCTTAGTGTATTGTAATCGAATTTTTGGGCTGTGAAATTGTAGGAGTATAATGGTTAATGAATTTCCCAACTGGACATGTTATGTATTCAAATTACATTAGTATGCTTTGTTTCAAAGCAGTTTGATATCAACTTCAAAATTATGGATTTTTCTCACAAAAATAGCTATGTTTCATCATACAACGTCAACTCAAAACCGAAAACAACATTGCATATTACATAGCATAATATCACCAGATTCTTTTCAAAAACAGAAGCAGTTTCAAGTACTTCTCTTTTGGAATAATATAGGTGCGACAATTACAAATTGCACGGTTAATCAAGCAGTTCTTTAAATATCTATTGTTCATCCAAAACAATGTTGCAACTATTTCAGCATCCTGTTAACTAATGAATTAAAGAACATCCAAATTCGCCGCCTATTTTTGACCAAACGTGCTAAACTACAATACCACAGGATTTGAAACAAAACTATAAACAATAGTTCTTATGTTGCAGATTTGCACCGCAACGCTCACTTCGTCATCATGATTGATTCAATCAATTCCGCCTTGAATCTTCTGACTACGTCCTTGCAAAGTGAGTCCTTCATAGCTTCATTCCGCACTAGTTGCTTCATGAAGTAACACACATAGACGGCACAATCATTGCTGTAATCATTCAATGTCAAAAATCAAGTTAGTGTGCTAAATACATGATAGACTGCATTCTTAGAAACCAACATTTATTCACAACTATTCCGCCACCAAACTAAGTACATATTCAACCAATTTTATACAAAATCATTTTCCCAAACATTAATTTGAACTTGTCAATTTTTTAACAAATAGATACCTAAGACGTGTTCAATATATTCTCAAACGAAACTTAAGTGTCTTTCACTTATAGCACGGCCGTGTGCCTGGAATTCACTCATTGCTGCGGCCATCGACGACCTAAACTGCCTGCAATGATTCCAAAAAAAGAGATATATATTATCGCAAAAATTAATATTTGAAAAATCTAGATAGTACATAATATATCAAAATACCAATACACACAACGTTAATCATATTACGTAGTTGGGCAATAATTCTGTACTACATACTTATAACTCCATAATTAACGTATGATACGATAGCAAATAAATATGATTCCATACTGCACAGTTAATTTAATACTAAACATTCACAATATTACGTACCAGCCACATATATTTACAAATATTCATACTAAATTRTMCACTCCAAGGTTACTTYAAATTGTAAGTCTTAAAAAATATGTTMTTAAAATAAATTAAAATAAAATCTGGACAAGTTATTTTCAATTTTATTCACCTTCATATTTGAAAAACCAAAAGATTACAAAAACATAAACAAACTAGTACCATACTACATTAGAATTAAAGTGATTTTCAATTGTTGACAACCTATTTGTAAACTAACAAATTCTAACATCACATGATGTATGCACCAGTATGGAATTCCAAATACTTATCGAAATATACATTACGTCCACAAACATCTAAACAATGTATCATTGTTTAAATGCATAAGCAGATTAAATCCGGCACACCATAAGCAATTACAAGTTTTCATACTAAATACCATATTCCAAGGCTGCTTAAAAATGTAATTCTAAAAAAATATGTGGTTCAAATAAAATAAAAATAAATTTTGGACATGCTATTACACTTTTACTCAGCTTCAYATTTGAAAAACAAAAGATTATAAAAACACAAACAYACTAGTTCCATACTACATTATGATTTCAGAGAATTTCAATTTTTAAACAGCCTATTTTGTTAAATTTTTAATTGTTAATTACACATTGCACACAAACAAAAATTGCCAGACATATTGCAGCATTGTTTGGAAAATTTAAGTACCAAATTGCAATTCCATGTTAATTTCCAAAACTAATTCGCAAAGTAGTWTAGAATATTATTTTAACTACCAAATTGCCAGACATATATTCTATGTTAATTTAAGRACCAAATTGCAGRATAATAGTAKAGAATATTAAACTAATTCGCAKTTCTATGTTAATTTCRAAAACAACTCAATTTAATATTTTTATGATTTTCCAAAAACAAATCAAATGAAGACAGATAATTACACGGACTAAATTCTAAACTAGTTATCATTTACAGCCAAGTATATAATTACACACGAGTAGGCAACCAAACTAATTGATACTGCCCGTCCTAGGCATATAATTCTTCACAGTTGGTACCAAATTACAGACTGGTTAGCAAAACCGAACTATCTTGAATTCGTAAAATTTACGAACAAAAACCCTCTCACCAAATATACTACAACATTCACGTTACGAACTCGTCACAAAGGTTTACACTTTAATGCTGGACGATTGTTGCAACACTAATTCCAGACTAGTGATAAATTACTTACATTTCTCCTATCGTTTATTTGCATATACACACGAAGAAAATTTAATAACGGACTGGGGATATATTACCCATCCTCCAAGCGGGATAAATTTCATAATGACTGGTACATAACCAATTGGTTGAAAGATACAGACTAGTACTACGCAAAAAAAAAAGGAACAAAAAAAAGGCGCGAAAAACTTACGGAGGGGGAGGAATGTTCGTCATCTTAACTGGCTGGTGCCGAAATGGAAGGTCTGTTCGCTTTCTGGCTACAAGCAGTACATATTCGAAGCTGGACTACAACCTTATATTATATAGTACAGAATTCCACGAATTGGGAACCTTAGGTTTGAGAATCAGCGAATCACACCCACTTCAATTGTGTGATTCTGTTGAGGATTCTATCGAATTGCAGGGAAGATTCTCGGTCAGTACAACACCCACTTCAAATCTTCAATTCAGTTGGAACCCCAGCCAGAAAACGTATTTTTTCCAAATTGCATGATTCTTTTTCTTCAAAAATTAGGATCTGGGTGTGATTTTTCTTATGCGCCCGAAAATAATGGCCCGGATTTGAGATGAATCTTCTTGATTTTGGCGGAATATCTGTGGGAAATTTGATTTTGGGGCTGTCCGAATTTTGGTTAGTATGGAATGTGCTTTCCTCAATCCGCGGGAGTGATTTGGAACACAGGCGTGAGGAGGGGTTATTATTTTTGGATAGGGTTAGAGCTAATTTAAGGTACAATCGTCCAAATCTTTGTATTAGTGAGTAAGTGGTAAAGAATACTATTAGATGGTTTATTTGGGTCAGTATTTTTTATTACTGGCCTAGTTGGGAATTCTCCCAATATTTAATACTACATCATGGGCAGAGTGCAACTTCCATACCAAACATATGTGTTTGTTAAATATTGATACTTTCTTTAATAGTTTGCTCAATTTTATAGATCAATGTGTAGATCATAAGTTTATCTCTCATTTAGCGAGGGAAATACTTATATCTGCCAACACAATTTCTGAGCTACTTATAAAACTTCAAGGATATATTCTAGTTCAAGATTCTGTGAAAGTTAAAGCTTGTCAATTACAGTCTATATGTGTCAAGCAAAAAAGAAGCCCAGATCCTTTAGATCTCTCATTGTAAACTCTCATGATTAATAAGGGGTGGCAGAGTTACAAAATCAAATACTCTCGGGACGCACCCCACCACCTTCAAGAGCTTAATATATGTTTCTGTATTTCAATGTCGAGTGTTTACTACTTTTAAGCTAACTTCAACATCTTCACTTTGATTGTTTTGTATTTTTTGAAGTAATAATAACAACATTTTGCCTTTATACAAATATAGGGGTTTAGTGATTCATGAATATAATGTCAATGATATATGCTTCTTCGAGAGCATTTCATTTATCATGTCAATATGATCTCGTATGACTCTTTCAAGTGATATATTTCTTTTACGAACATGAAATTTATTGAGCAGTCAATTTTATAAATTATTTATCGGTAGCTTCTAGTAACACTTACTCAGTTTTCTCCACTAATATCCAATAAACGTGAAGAACGAATCTCATTTCTATTGACTGCTACTTCGGGAGTAGGATTCATATATTTGTTCAATTATTTCTTTGGAGTAGATTTAGCCAATCGTGTGGTACGAAATACTGCATTGGAGATATTTCAATATTTAAAGTACATTGAAGAAATTAAATTGCATAATCAATAACTACTTCTTTGTAAGTAGGATCTACTTAGTAAACGGTATCATCCCATCACTTCGTATATTAAATGCATAAATATGTAAAACCATCAGTCTTGTGATAATTGAACTCATCATATATGAGGTATTGCAATATCTAAATAACAAAAACTAAAATCAACAAATAGTGGTTTAACCCACCACTTGGACATTATTACAGTAAATAAAATCCAAGAATTTAAATTACAAATATTTAACTGCTTCTCCAGGAGCAGGGTCGTCCATATTATACTGATCCATGATAAAAAACTATTAAATGGTCAAATCATCCATGGACGATTTAGATTTGGTTCAATTATTGACGACACTTCGATTTCATGATTAGGAAGTTGTCGAATTATTTTCTCAAGATATGACAACCATCAAGTAGGTGGTTGTACGTCGAACCATCAACTATCATCAGTTGCTAGCGATTGCTGGCGGCAGTGCCACCTGGCAACCGCGAGATGTATCCATATCTCTTTATAAAATTATCATCTACTGGATGATTGTACGTCAAACTATCGGCTACTATCAATCACTGCCATTTGACGGCGGTCAAGCTGCCTGACCGGCACATGGTGCCACATATACATTTTTGTATAGTGTCAATAGTACAAGAATAAATATCCACAAGTCCAATTATCATCGTGCAATTTTCCATAGTCAGTGTACCGATTTATTATTTAACTTTTAAAATATCATATCTTTAAATGAGTTATTATTTAATATATCAATATTGGTCTGTAATTGAAACTCTCATCAAACTGAACACTGAACAACACATTGTCAATAGAAATTCAATTTCGATACTTTATGATTCTTATAATTGAATAAAATTAATTTCTTGATTTTATTATTTAGTGCAAGCAATGATTACATTCATTTATTTTCTTACTTTTTTCCTTCTACCCACATCGTTTTTATTGATTTTATTATTATTATTTCTTCTTTTGACTTTTGTTTATTTCCTTGCAAAGTCATGTGTATTGTGGTCATTTGCTATGGTGAAGTATCTCAAATCATGATGGTAAAATATTAAGTGGTCTAAAAACAACTACGGATACTTAATGAAAATGCAGTAATTTAACTTACATTTACTTTCTATTTGTCGGCAGAACCACCCCCCGCCTTTTTTTTTCATTCACCTTCTTTTCTATTTCTTCATCTGTGAATGGATGGCTATCATTTCCTCAAGTTTTGGAGCAGCACCAACGTCATTGCTCACAGAACAATTGCTAACAGCATGAGGATAAATCATATGTTGTCCGGACATCTTTGCTAGACGCAAATGGTGGGCTTACATACATATGTTTCTACTCTTCCAAGCACTATAAAGAACATGAAGTTGAGGAACATTGTCAAGGTGAATTTTCTTATTCCAATTGGCCTTTGAAATTCAAAATAATTAATAAATTATGTAGAAACTAAAGAGTGAGGAGATTGAGACACAATAGGTGGTGTTACTTTTATGGGTGATGAAATTAGAGCCTCTCTATTAGAAATATTTTTCCTATTATTTTGGATTTGATGCCATTTATTTCCTGGTTGAAGAGGCTTTGTCTTTCGATTTTAAAGACAAAAGACTTTGAAAGTGCGTAAGATAGAGGTATGTATCGATGAGAAGGAAATGAATGGTTTGTAAATAGAGGATCATCTCAAAAGATGCAACTGTAGAGTATACTTGAGAAAATAGAGAAAGTATATAGAGCATGAATTTTGAGGTATATGCAGAAACTGCATCGGTTTTGCTATAAAATCAGCTTTGGTTCCATAAGAAGGAACCAACTGCCCCGTTGGCGCTTACGTGGCAAAAGGTAAGGTGACATTTCATTAAAAAATAATAAATTCCACAAACAAAATCCCTCATTCACTCTCTCCTTATCCCGTTTTCATCTCCGACCCCTCTCTTCCGGCTCTCTTTCTCCCTTAATTTTCACAGGCAATTTCTTGCCTTATCTCTTTCTCTCGCTCTAACTAGCACACAAAACCAACCGGAAATCATCTAGGAGCTGCCGACGAACACGAATTTTCACCATGAACTTAACTAGGGTTCCCAAGGTTCGATTTTCTCCCTTTTTAATTTTATGGATTTTGTTTACTATTTTTCGTTGTACCTAGGGTTCGAATTTTTCAGGGGTTTGGTTTGATTTTTTTCTCCTGCATTCGTTTGATTTTCCTCTTTTCTCTCTTAATTCTTTTATGAGCATAATTCTTTTTTCTTCTGGTTTTATAGAAAAAACCGCAAAGAGTAGTAACTGATATTTCATTAAAGATCTGAATATATCAATATACACGCTTTAGTCGTGAGTGTAGTGTGTGCTTTTATTGTGTGCTCTTCTTTTTACTCTTTCTGAATATATTTGCTGTTATTGATACAGTTTCTTCACAAATTCAATATTTGTGTAAGATTTTTCTTCTCCTGCTGCAATGAATTTCTGGATTTGTATTTTTATTGTAATTTTTTTTAACTAAATATGATTATTATTTTTTAAAACAGGCATGGACGTGATTCCGCAAGTAGATTTCGCAATCTTGCCTAAATTAGGGCTACAATTTCAGTCGTGGGAAGAGGCTCATGAATACTACAAAAAAGCAGGCTTTAGCACGCGTATTGATAACAGTAGAAAAAAAATAAAAAAACGGATGAGGTTGTGTGGAAGATGTTCACTTGTTCTAAGGAAGGGAAGACAAATGAATCGCATCGGAAAAAGTGCAGTGGACAAACTACAAAACGGAGAAGGGGGGGAGACACGATGTGGCTGTGAAGCTCGAATGAGCGTTTGTAAAGTTAATGAAGCTTGGGAGGTGAAGCATTTCGTAGAAAAGCATAATCATGTACTCGCTACTCCTAGGAAGGCTCACTTTCTTAGATCTCATCGACGTGTATCAGCTACTAAAAGGGCACTTGCTGAAGAGTTCTCCGAAGCAAACATTCCAACATGTCAACAAGTTAGATTGTTTGAGATTTGTTCCGGGGGGCCCCTCTATGATGGGGTGTTTGGAGAAAGATATTAAAAACAAAGAAACGGCGCATAAAATTTTTTTAAGTGGGCATGATGCACAAACATTACTTCACCAATTTGAGATGGAAAAGGAGAGAAATGAAAACTTTTACTACGTTTATGAGACGGATYATAAAGGTGTTTTCGTTCGATGTTTCTGGGCTGATAGTGAATRAAGAAATTCATATGCATCGTTTGGTAGTGTCGTTGTATTTGACACCACATACAACACAAATAAATATGGAATGGTGTTCGCTCCTTTTGTTGGTGTCAATCATCATAGGCAGACTACTTTATTTGGTTGTGGAATACTCAGTGTCGAGAAGACAGAATCTTTTATTTGGTTGTTCTCTACATTTCTAGAAGCAATGGCAAACCAACCACATCCCGAAGTCATTATCACTGATCAGGATGCTGCTATTTCACTTGCTGTGGTTGAGGTGTTTCAGAACACCATGCATCGATATTGTATTTGGCATATCTTGAATAAGTTTTCTGAGAAGCTCAGTCCCGTTCTTCATAATATGCACTATCATTCTTTATTTTGGATTATTAATGACTCGGAGACTCCTGATGAGTTTGAGTGTAGGTGGAACTCGTTGGTGAGCGAGTCGCAGTTGAGTGGTAACGAATGGTTATCGAAATTGTATGATATTCGACAATGTTGGGTTCCTGCCTATGTGAATGGTGTCTTTGCCGCTGGTATGTCTAGCAGCCAGCGCGACGAGAGTAATCACGCATTTTTTAAAAGATATATGAGTAAAAAATGTTCATTGAATGCCTTTTTCACTCGCTTTAGCAGGGCTCTAGCGCATCAGAGGCATGAAGAGTTGATGGCTTGTCACATTGATCTAAATGAAAAGCCGAGGATCAACACCTCATTTGCAATGGAAAGATAAATGTCCGAGATCTATACAAAGGCGATGTTTTTGTTTTTCTAGGAGGAGTTTGAAAAAAGTGCAAGCTATGTATGTAAAGTGATATCATATTCCAATGATTTTTGAATTTATTAGGTTCGGCAATTTGATATTGAAATGACTACTCAACGACGACGACATTTGAGATATCATGTGTCTGGGGATCTTGTAACTTGTAGTTGTAAACATTTTGAGTTTGAAGGGTATCCTTGTCGGCATATGCTATGTTGGATGAGGGTGGAACAGGTAATGTTAGTACCCAAAAAGTACGTTAAACAAAGGTGGACGAAGAGTCGAAGAGTAGCCCTATTTATGATACACCACCTAAAGGTGGATCACTGATGCTAGTTGCACAAGCGCTCGTAGATGAAGCATCGTTGACCAAGGCGCGAAGTAAATCTTTGATGGAAAAGCTCTAAGATTTGATGTATGAGATTGGTAACATGGATGAAGAGGATTGCACGATGAATCGATTGAGTAGAAGCCAAAGTCAGGATTAAATGTTCATATGCGACCTTGAGCCTGTACGGACTAAAGGTAAACGCCTCCGGTCAGGGAAAGAGAAAGGCATGTCTCAGAGTACTCGGGCCTGTAGTTCTTATCGTCAGAGTGGCCATGATAAGCACAATTGTCTAAACTTGATGGTGTAGTTCATGTTATTGCGAAAATTGAAAGATCGTATTTTTCTTGTTGATTTTGGTCGTCTTGGTGAAGATTCTGGTGATTTTTGGTGGTCTTTGTGAACTTTGGGTGTCAATTGTCCTGACTTGATGGTTTAGTTTTTTTGTGTGTTTTTTTTTGTTTCACCTTGTCATGTTTGTTAAATTGTTTTTTCTTATGCACCTTGTTTTGTTTTCTAACGTGTTGGCAGATTTTTCTTCATATCTGATTCTTACTCTGCTTTTTTTCTTTCTCAATTTGTTTTTTGTTTCTGCACCATTTTACCCGCTCTATTTCGTAGCTAGGTTCATGGCTGTTATATTTCCAAATGAACATCTTGAGTTGAATAAATACCTTTTAAATTAAGGGATAATTATAAAAGTTCCCCTGAGGTTTGGATTATTCACAGAAAACCAAACAAAAATTACAATACAAAAGATCCCTCGAGGTTTGTTCACTTTCTTCAATTTTGATTGAAGGCCTAGCAGAAATTCAATTCATTTTCGTCTCCTCTTTGATTACTGATTTTGTTTTGTCAGTATAATTCTATGGATAATTGCAGGTTTTAATGACATAATTATTCTTGTCATCCGATTTTTTTTAAGTGTATAGAATATTCGGCCAGGCCTATAGAGACACCCTTGCCTATATCATAGTTACGGTGTCTGAATTCCAAACTCGAATGATTTTCAACCAAGCATTCAGTCGAGGCCTTCAGATTTCGCGTATTCTCGGTGGACACAGGAAAGACAGATCCTCCAGGAACAAGGAGTGATTTTTGTGTGTACTGTCCAAATGCATTTTTTTTTTAAAATCTATCACTGATAATTAAACATTTGTAAGCTGTTGCCGCTGTTTGGATACCTGTAATTATTTTTGCATGAGGCAGCATTTTTGGTGGCTGCAAAGAAATGGTAATTTAATTAAAAGAAACACCCTTTTTTACACTCTAAAATTACAAATTTACCTGTATGGCTGCAAGTGGGATTAATTAACTAAGGTTCTTATCATTTAAACTACTATTTAGTAATTATGCCGCTGGAATATAGTTGCTTAATTAACATAGTCTTGTTATTAATTAATTACCATTCTTGGGTTTGAAAATAAATAGTTTTACAAGAAAAAGGGGTGATGATGTAATAAGAAGAAGGTTCAGGGTTTATTATTAGTTTCAGTTGATGGAGCTGTTTCCTGGTCCAAGGTTAGTGAAACATTTTAAGCTTATTATAAGGAACATGTTAAAGACTATGATTTGGATTCCACATTACCAATAAGCAAGAAATAAAGGCGATTCCGAAATATGAGTTGTATCCACCCTACCAATAATCGCCTACGTTTGAGCTACTCGAGATCCTTGCTTCGAATATTTTCTATCCACCCTTAACAAGCAAGAAAGGCAATTTCGAAATATGAGTTGTATAAAAAATATTTTCCGGTAGAGCTATCAATATTCCTCCAAGTTTTGATGAATGCCAAAAAATTCATGTCCAAGGATGAAAGCATACAGAAGACCAAATTGTATGCTGGACAAATCCTGTTTTATTAGTTTCAATGTAATATTTACGCTTGAGAAGTTATATTCTATGAACCACTTACGTAATATGTAACCATTGCATGCAAAAAAAAAAAAAAAATGTGCACACACCATGGAAAGGAAAATAGCAGCATAAGAGTTTCATTCACACACTCGTGTTGCCACTTCATGCTTCTACTTATCAGACTTTCCACATTAATCACACATTCAGAATTTCAAATCTCAAGAAAAAACCCCATAACATCAGTCTTTTGCATCAATGGAGGAAAACAAAGCTATCATCAAAAGACATTTGAACCAAGAAGATTTAGAATAGAGGAAAAATTACAAGATTCTTGAAAATTACACAATCTTCATTTCTAAAAGGTACATGAATGGTCATTAAGAAGCTACATAATCAAACAACAACTCCGCTTTCTTGTAATCTCACGTCTCATTGCCACCATATCATATCTCATTCGATCCACCTTGTCGGACAAAGTAACCAATTCTTTGTTCATCTTTCGGACCTCTACAATTACCATGTCAATCCTATCACCATGTCTTTTACTTTGAGTCTCGTCATCCCACACAAACCCCGTGCATAGTTTCCCATCATCCTAAAGAAATATAGATTTCAAAAATGAAAATAATTAGTATCTAAGAACAAAAAGACTTATTAACATAATCTCAATTCAATTTATACCTTTATAGCGGTGCATCGCCAAAATCTTCGACAAGGATTCTTGTCGGTTTTTGATATCCGCATTTTCATATATGATCCACAATCACATCTTACTTCGGATTTCTCAATATTCACACTTGATGATGATATTGGACTGGAACTCAAAGAAATTAGAAGCCCTGTATACTTTCATTATCAAATATGAACATAAGCCCCAAAATACCAAACCAAAACTTAAAGAAATTAGTCGAACACTAGGTAAAACAAAACATTGAACCCATCGCAATCTAAAATTGGGTCAAGCCCCCGAGAAATTATACTCTAAATCTGAATCTGGCCCTCATTTTTTTTAAATCAATACTATGCAGAGCCAGGAAAGACCTCAAGCTAAATGAAAAAAAATTTATGCCTATAAAAGAATTAAGAGAGAAAAGGGGAAAATCAAACGAGGCAGGAGAAAAAAATCAAACCAAACCCCTGAGAAATTCGAGCCCTGGGTACAACGAAAAGTAAACAAAAACCTAAAAAAATTATAAAGGGGGAAAGGTTAAAAATCGAACCTTAGGAACCCTAGGGTGAAGGTTCTAGTTAAATTCTTGGTGAAAATTCGTGTTCGTCGGCAGCTCCTAGATGATTGTCGGTTGGTTTTGTGTGCAAGTTAGAGCGAGAGAAATAGAGGAGGCAAGCAATTGATTGTGAAAATTAAGTGAGAAAGAGAACCAGAGGAGAGGCCGAAGATCTGAAAACGGGATGAGGAGAGAGAGGATGAGTATTTTGTTTGTAGAAAAAATTATTTTTATCTGATCTGTCCTCTTTTCTTTGCCTCGTAGACACCAACTGGGCAGCTGGTTCCATCTTATGGAACCAACGATTGGTTTTGTAGCAAAACCGGAAACTGCATATCCAGAAGGGTAATTTTGCCTATCCAAAATGCCTTTCTGTACCTTCTGTAGTGACATAGTTCTAGAAAGTATGTACTTTCCAGAACGCCTTTTCTTTACCCTTCTGGATTGGCAGATTTTCTAGAAGGAGAAAAAAGGCGTTATAAAAAATAAATATTTTGTTCTAGAACGGTATCATCCCATGTTGATCCGCCACTTTCCAGAATGGTTTTTCGAAAATACCGTTCTTGAAAGTTATACTTTCAAGATCGGTTATTCAAAAAGATGTTCTGGAAAGTATAACTTTCCAGAACGATATTTAGAAAAGACGTTCTCGAATGTTATAATTTCCAGAACGTCTTTTCTAAAAACCGTTCTAGAAATTATAACTATCGTTATTTTATAAAAGCTGTTCTGGAATGTTATACTTTCTATAACGTCTTTTCTAAAAACCGTTCTAGAAAGTATAACTTTCCGGATCATTATTTTATAAAATACCGTTACGGAGAGTTTTGTCTTTAGGTAATTATAAGAGAAACCAAAAACATATAAAGGAGAAAATATAATTAGACACCCTAGCAAATTTATTAATCAAATACTTGAATGAACACAAATGCAAGCATAAGTACAAAATGAATTAATAATGACTGAACAAAATTTCAATAAAAAGTCGAACATTGCGTCTGGAATGAACAAGAACGGTGATTTTTATAACATATAGAAACATAAAATGAACGACATTCCATTATTCAAAAATCATTCAGAAATCTGACACTATGAGTATAGCAAAAAAGTGGATTTATCTCTGGACTACATTTACACTGTTACAGGCAGTTTTGAACCAAAAGACTTCATCAGAAGAGAGATTAGCTCCAATTGCGCTCTAACCGTGATTCTCTCCGTGAACAAGCAAGAAAAATAAAATAAATAATATGATTATGCGAAAAGTTAACAGCTTCCAAATGCAATAATTATGTTAGGGGTTAATTACAAAACTGCCTCTAAGGTTTAGCCTAATTAAAAAAAAGTTATGTGTCGGAACAACAAAATTCCAATTGACAAATGTTTATATATTAAGAGGGTATTTGTAATTTTGACATTTTTCTTGTAATTAGTCTAAACCTCAGGAAATATCTCTTGACATAAGAATATAAAGAAAAGCATTTTTGTTATTCTATACCTCTTTTTTCCTGCATTCCTTATAATGTCGAAATGTTCTTGGCATATACTCTTATCACTGCTAAATACTTCTAAGCCTACAATATCAGAAAGACACAATAGTTAAGTTTGATATCTATACTAAGTCTTAGCAATTAATTCCACAAATGCAGAGCCAATCACAACTAGCCTTCCACACACACACAAAAAAAAAAAAAGGAAAAAAAAGATTCAATCACATAGTTTCTACACCAATAATATATTAATTGGCCAAAATCATACATACTTCCTCGTAGACCAACATAAAAAGACAAAATTAGTGAAACTAGGTAAAAATCTTACAAGGCACTAATAAAGGATAATATACAAATAAATAGAATTGATTGGTACAGCTTTTGTATTAAGATCAGTAAACGGTCGGGCTGTCAGCATATTATGGTTTGTTCGCCAATCAACCTCAGGGGTACTTTTTGTAATTAACCCTAATTTAATTAGAATCTAAAACCAGGAGAAGGGTACTTGTAGAACTCCAAATCTTCTTCTGGTTAGACTTTTTCACACAAGTAAAACACTTTTACGATTTACTCATCAAACACCCACTTTTAACTTGTTCAACATTTTATTTCTAATTACAAACACTACTACAATAAATCACTTCATAAAAACAGTAGATTTTGAAGCAGCTTTATATTTCAACAAAGAACTTTAAATGGATTTTATTTTACCTCCATCTGTTGGATTATAACATCTTTAATCCTCAAAGAGGTCCATACCGGTTCAGTATGTGCACCACCAATAGGTTCCTGAAACATTCGGGAAAAACAAAACAAAAAAAATAATAATAATGAAGCAATAAATTTAAAGAATGCAATTAGATAATAGGATCAATGTGCTTATAGGAATAATACCATCTGCTATCTTCAGCTTGTAATGTTCTTGAGCCGTAATCCTCAGTTTCTCGGCTGCCTAATCGATCGCACACAATAAACTTTATTAAAGATTTTTTATTCCAATATTAAAGAAATAAATTCATTTATCTTTCAT
Organism: Phtheirospermum japonicum; assembly: GCA_014905375.1. Classification (NCBI taxonomy): domain Eukaryota; kingdom Viridiplantae; phylum Streptophyta; class Magnoliopsida; order Lamiales; family Orobanchaceae; genus Phtheirospermum; species Phtheirospermum japonicum. The sequence goes on from BMAC01000162.1 coordinate 997,146, forward strand.
TATGTATACCTTGGGAGCTGCTTCTGATGACTTCCACAATATACTGGCACAAGCTTCAGGACTGAGAAGTAAAAAGAAAATGACAAATTTTCTTTTTCTTATAATTTTGAAATATAACTGGTTTTTTCTTGTAATAATCTATTTTCGAATAATATAAGAAGCACCAAATGTCACCTTGCAACATAGAATGCCTAGTTTTTGAGCATCAACAATTTGTTGGCACAGGCAACCGCAAGTGCACCACCCGAACCACCTTCGCCAGTTACTATTGTAATAATCGAAACTTTAAGGCCAAACATTGTCCTCAAATTTTGGGTTAGTTGATCCGAGAAACTAAGGTCAAATAAGATTTAAATTAAGGTTAAAGATTATCATTAGTTTAATCGTAGTTACCTGTCCTAGTTCCTCAGATCTCAAATCCACAAAGGCCCCAGGCAATACAAAAAAAACAGCAAATTTCCGAGGGATTTTCCGAGGGAACACCGAGGGAAATAAAAATCCCTCGGTTTTTTTCCGAGGGAATTCCGTTCCCTCGGAAAATCCCTCGGAGCGGGAGACGGGTTCGCCGGCTACGTGCTACGATCTTTTTAAACGTACGCACCAGAAGAAAGACGGCGCGTGGATCGACACGAGATCTGCTAATATTAACGTTAGTCTCTTTTTTATTTTTAACTTATTCTTTGATTTTAACGTAAAATCTTAATAACGAGTTGTATTTCAGGAGGAGTACGAGAGACATCTGACCCAGGAGCAGGAGCGTGCGTCTTCCCAGGAGGAGAGTAACGAGGTTGACCAGGACCAGGTTTTTCTCGGCGTCGCCGGTGTGAAGAAGGGACGGCTTTACGGCACCGGCGCGTATGGGAAGATAGTGGCTGTTGCGAAGGGTTTACTGAAGGGCGACTCTTCCACCTCCTCCTCATCCCAGGCTGATAGACGACAGATCAGAGAGCTCGAGGCGCAGGTCGAGGCTCAGAGGGCGCAGCTTGAGGCTTTGCAGCAGCAGGCAGCCGAGGAAAGGTGACAGCGTGCGGAGGAGCGCCGGCAGCAGGAGGAATTTCAGGCGCGGACGAACGCCCAGATGGCTGAGATGTACGCTCGTTTCCAGCAGCAGTTCCCCGCTCCCTATCAGCAGCAGCAGTAGTTTCCCCCTCCCCATCCATAGAACACTTTTATTTATGTAATAAACTTTGTTACTGTTTCGATCGAACGCATGTAATTCATAAATTTTTAAATATTTTTTTTATTATAATTTATTTATTTCTTTGACTTTTCTTTAATTGCTTTTTTCAATTTTTTGGGAATTTTAATAATTAAACAAGAATTAAATTAAAACAAAAAATTAATAA
>BMAC01000162.1:1002161-1021348 GCA_014905375.1 Phtheirospermum japonicum
AAAATCAGGGCGCCAAATGTTCCCGCCATGTTTACCGAACGAAAAACCGAGGGATGACCGACGGGTGGTTTTCCGAGGGAAGTAGTCCCTCGGAAAACCGAGGGATATTAGATTCCCTCGGTTTTATTTATTATTTTTTTAAAAAAAATAATTAAATTTCCGAGGGAATATAATTTCCCTCGGAATTATTCCGAGGGATAACGGATTCCCTCGGAATTTTAATTAATTTTTTTAAAAAATTAAAAAAAAATAAAATCGTAAAAAATAGAAAAAAATAATACAAAAGTAGGATTTATTTCCAGGACGCTTAGGCGCACCCCTCCCCGTCGCGTTCGTGATTTTTTGGGTTTTGTTTCTATTTTTTACTATTTTTTGGATTTTTTTTCTATTTTGTTATTTAACAAATAGGCATGGTGATTTTATATGTTTCTCCTCACCATCCGTACAAGTTTGGACTCTTCTCTCTCCTCAAAACTGCTTCTCCACCAATCAACTCAACGTAAGTTTGTATGCTTTCATTTTCGGTTCAATATTATAAAAATTAAAAAATTAAAAATACCGAGGGAAAGTTCCCTCGGAATTTTGAAAAATCTGAGGGAATGGGACTCCCTCGGAAATCCGAGGGAAATATTTTCCCTCGGAAATTGAAAAAATCCGAGGGAAATGTTCCCTCGGATTTCCCTCGGATTTCCGAGGGATTGTCCGGTAATGGTTCCGAGGGAAACAATCCCTCGGAATTCCCTTGGTTTTGTAATTCCGAGGGATTTATTTCCCTCGGAACCGATTTCCGAGGAAGGTTTTTTCGAGGGAATTTTTCCCTCGGAATTTCCCTCGGTTTAACCAAAACCGAGGGATTTTTGCTTAATTCCGAGGGAAAAATCCCTCGGAAATTTTGATTTTTTTTGTAGTGAGGCGTGTGTACGATCGGAAGTCCGTGATGATCGGCATATTTCATCATTCTCAAAGCCTTTGTATAACTGCAAGAAACTGATAGTGTGACTCACATAGAAAATATATAAATTAGATACTTACACTATAGGAGTGTTGGGAAAGTGATTTTCAGTTGTAGATGAAAAGATGCAGTTTTAAGTAGTATTTTGGGATAATTACAAAAGGTACCCCTGGGGTTCGTGGCACAGAGAGAAGGCTCGGACACTATACAATGAAATGAAAATGTCAACACCATAAGAGAGTGTGAGTTTGTCCCAAGTTAACATCATACCAGAAATACCTGATCTAATGCACTATCAAGCTGATGACTTAAAACTGTCCATGCATCGATATTGACAACAAGTTTATCACGTCGAAGGGGTTCCAATAACTTTTTTGCCTCCTGAACAAAATCCCAATATTCTGCCAGTTGCTGAGCCACATCTTTCACTGACGGTTCCTACATAAACATGAGGTATAATAACAAAACTGATATCTATAATAACAAAACTTGTAATATTAATATAAAATAAAATTAAAAAACATAGAATGAATTAAACAGTCTAGTAGATTAAGCTTTTGGAAACACTATTTTTTAACAAAATTACTTACAAAGTTAATTATACTCATTCTCAAATAATTTTATATCTTTAAATGATTTCCTTTTATTTTATTTTTTACTAACTTTATGATTTATTGTAGCATTATATTTAGGTTTTTCATAACCACTTAATAGAATTTCCACATTTCCTATTTTCAAAATCTGATTTTCTGATTTTTAGAGAAGTTTTAATAATTATAAATATTTTCCATGCACTTATTTTAATTTTACATATAGTTTGTAATATTTAAATAACTAATTGATTTTAAAATCTATTATGTTTTTACATATTAAAAAAAGTATTTTTTTTAATTTTAGAATTTATAAAATATTTTCCAGGTTTTTTAATTTTATTATAAGACGTTATAAAAGTAATTTTGTTAAAAAATAGTATCCATACGAATCTACATGTAAAACACATAAGTAGTAACATCAACAACCTGCCTACACAGTCGATACCACAAAGAGCAATAGTTGCACTTGATGGTGAGACTTAGTTGGTCATTGCTACATATTACAATAATGTAGAACATTTAGGAGCAAGCAAGCTTAGAGTACAGTAGTAACCAAAGGGCCCGTTTGTCATTTTGTATGTGATTGATAAATTAAGCATCAAATCCTAATTCATCGATTGAGTTTGATAAAGGAGGGTTCCATCTCAATGTCGCCCTCCATCTCACATGTTTTGGAAGTGGAATTTACAGTTGCAATCCACTTGATGCCATGCATGCAAAATGAGATACCCGATGACCATGCTTCGTGTCTTTGCTCTATAACCAGCTTAGATTTGCAATTTCATGGTTTATGGTGGACTATTTTTTTCTTCATATAATAGAATTAAAAAAAAACTTGACAATTTTTTTTTCTTAGATCACACACACACACACAAAAAAAAAAATGCTTATAATTTTTTATACCTTGCTTCTTGCTGTGAGAGTTGAAGCATTGGATTTTTCATTTTCGATGATTTTTCTACTGCCTTTTGATTATTCTCTTCAACTCCATTTGAATCAGATTTGATCTCGGTTGGCTTAAGTTTGATGCTGACAGTCCGGGCCACGAGCCTATCTCGGGCCGACACCCATTGGCTTCATTTCCATTTGCAGTCAAAGGGTTCTACAATACAACTGCATAATCCCATCAAAAAAGTCAACACAACTGCATAATCCTCCTAATATATCTGCATTGATTTTACAACAAATATGAAGATGGAAAAAAATATAAACAAAAAAATGCGAATTTCAGATAAGAATTGATGAAAATCTACATAATCCTGTACCATACGAATTTTCCAATCAAATTTTAAGACTGGACATAACATCACATAAATTCAATTCCAAGATCAGATAAGCAATATTTGAAAATATATATTTCAAACATATATACCCGATTTAACAACAAATATGATATGATAATATATAAACAAAGAATCTTCACAAAATCATCAGAGAATTATCAATCAGATTTGAAAAAAAGAAAAAAAGGAACCGACCACAGCACAAACCAACGGATTTCTTCCAGATTTTTCTAAATCTAATGAAAAAATCAGGAAAAAGGGATTCAGATAAAGGGAAAATAAAAATAAAAAACCAACCGCCCAATTCCTTAAACTATGAATCTTACCCTCCAGAGCGGCTAATTCAAGAACAATGGCGTTAAACGTATATCCAGTGTAATTCTAGAAATTGTAATCTTTTTCACATAAGAGAGATAAAATTTTTGTGGAAATATAAATTGTATTCCTATAAATTTTTCTTTTGAAATAAAAATTTGGAAAAAGAGATGAGATATGAGCGGATAGACCTAGAAGAATCCCACAAATAATGTTCCAAACCTTTGGCTATTCTTTGATATAAGAGTCTAGAGAAGGAAAAAAAAAAAGGGCAATGAATTATCCATATACATAATATATACCTTGCCACATTCATCCAAGCTACAACAACAAAAAAGGAAAAAAAATCATAGATATATAAAGACAGATTTGTCTTATAAAATCTGCTCGGGAAATTCAAATAAAAAAATGCATAAATCAATTAACAAACTTCTACCAAATACATTTTTTCAAAAATAGAAAATACTCATGGATTAGAACCAAAATTAAAAAAAGAAATCGAAGAAAAACTGGGCGGATAAATTTGTATGTTTTCTGGCTTCGCGATGGATCTGAAGAAAAACTTGGCGGAAATATTGATAAGACAATAAAAATTTAGAAAAAAGGTATAAACAGAAGAACACATCGGGGATTTTTTTTATTCTCGGTCGATTTGCTTGGACAGAATTTCTGCCGTGTACAATTTCGGGATTTAGGTGAGCGGCAGAATATTGAACAGAATAAGCAGTGATACGGGAGGAAAATTAGGGGCAATTTATTAGGTGCACCTAGGTACACCTTGCTAGGTGCACCCTGTTTTATGTGATGATATATGATAGTTATACGTGATGATATATGGTAGGTATACGTGATGATATGTGTCAAAATTTAGAGTTTAGGGTTTATTTTTCCATTTTAGGGTTTAGTATTACATTTTAGGGTTTAATTTTCCATTTTTTTTGGGTTTCATATTTCATTTTAAGGTTTAGGTTTTAATGTTTGTTATTTAATTTTTCATTTTAAGGTCCTGACAAAAATCTATCATTCTGCCAGTTATATGTGATGATATGTGTTAGTCATATATGATGATATGTGTCAGTTATATGTGATGATATATGATAGAAATTTAGGATTTAGAGTTTAATGTTAAATTTAAGGGTTTAGTTTTTCATTTTAGGGATTAATTTTCTATTTTTAGGGTTTAACTTTTTGTTTTAGGTTTATTTTTTTAATTTTAGATTTAAAATCTCAATTACTTGTGATTGTGATGATATGTATCAGTTATATGTGATCATATGTACCCGTTATATGTGATGATATATGCCAGTTATATGCGATGGTAAATTAAATTACAGAGTGCACCGTACAAGGTGCACCTGGGTCTATGGTATACTCTCTCAAAATTAGGGGATGAATATTGGACCAAAACAAATTAACTAAAAAAATAAAAAAAAAATATAAGAAGAAAAACGAAAAAATATAAGAAGAAAAACGAAGAAATACAGAGATTGAATGGACTACTGAAAGGCCGTGAAAAAAGGTTGGCTACAACATTAACATAAAAAAAAAAAAAAAAAAAAAAAGTTGTTATTTATACCTGGTCAAAATTTTGGACTCCTCCCAAAATAGGCCCCCTATTAACCACAGCCTGACACGTCATTTTTTGAGAAATTTAATTGGTCCAAATCAGCCCCGTAACGTTCTCCTTTCGACACATCAACGTTAATAGTTAACACTATTAACAATATGGAGGATAAATACTCTATATGAAAATGGATTGTTTGATAAATAATATAATTTTAATTATGTCTCCATCTTTTGTGTCTTCTTTATCGGCACTAATCTCTAATTAATTGAGAATGATACATAAATAACAATCTCCATAAATCAAAATAACAAGAAAGAAATCTGAATCTAGAGAAACCCAATTGCTTTTAATTATGTCTCCATCTTTTGTGTCTTTTATTTTCTACTGTTTTTTATTTTACATTCCTCAGGCACACAAACGTGCTTTATCGATTAAAATTGTGAATTGTGGTCTACAATTCTTCCTGTAATTGATTAGTTCGAAAAACTTGTTGATTTTGCGGGATGACATTTGATTTTGTAATATTATTTAGCTAGACGAGGGTCGTCTTATTGCCTACATGTTAATATGTATTTTTAGCAAGTAAATGTAACATCCCAGTTTTTCATAGCGAAAGCAATTATATTTTAATAAAAGTAATATGAGGGACGTTACTTTTGTTATATTTTTAATTAATTTTAAAAGATAAATAAACATTTAAGTCAAACAATTAATTTCAAATAAAGACAGTTCATATCTTTTCAATGAAAATAAATAAATCCAATATCATTTGGCTTTAATAAAATTTAATAATGAAATAATAATAATAATAATAATATAATAATAATAATAATAATAATAATAATAATAATAATAATAATAATAATGGAGATTCATAGATAGTATTCAAATAAATTCAATATTTAATAGTTAATCTTTGAGGAAATAATAAATCCAAATACGTCTAATTGATCATGTTTGAAATATAAATAAAATCTCATAACTTTAATTCTTGGTTTTACTATCGTAGTTAGCACCACGCTTCCGCTCCAACTTCACATAACCTGAAAAATGTTATTTTAAAAGGGATGAGCTTTCAGCTCGCTCAGTAGGGAGTATAGTTCATAATAATTGCATAATATCGTAGTTCTGGACAATCATATCTCTGTTGTGTAATACAATCATATCTCTGTTCTGTTGTACAATAAATTGTACCTCTGTTGTGCATTGGTGCACCTCTATCTATCTCTGGGTCATGCGACAATTTTTAAAAACTCTCTGGGTCGCATGACTATGTGCACATAATTTGTGACGAAACGCCATCTCTGGGTTATACAATCATCAACATAGGCTAAAATACTATGCACTTTAATATGAATTGTAAATAAAAGGTTTTAGTTATCCCTACCTCGAATATGCAGAAAACGGGACTTGACTTGATAAATGCGGCTCGTGAAAGATATATGTTTGGATTATCGTCCTAATCCTCAAAATCCTCGATTTCTACAAGTAAACGGAATTGGAATAAATAAACGGAATAGAAATAGAAATAAATAATTAATCGAACAACTTCAACTTAAAAGAACTTACGGAACCAAAGGTCGGGTAAGAATTAAATAGTTTATCGAAGGGAGATTTGTAATTCGGCCGAACGATTAAAAGGTCCTCGGTGAATCTGGCCCGCAAGACAAAGCCCAAAAATCCAGCCCAACAACCTTATCCAATGAGCCCTTGGGTTTTGTAGTGCATGACACTTTTGATAGGCTTCATTGTTTTTGTACCATCACTATTTATGATTTAAAATTAAGGAACTTATGTGCTACAGCTTACAACGGTAGATATAGGGACTTTGAGAATATGATTTAATAACCAATGGGTAACGGTGTGTTTGGTGTATGTTATAATATTCTTAATCTTTTGTATTAGTTAGTTTTATATTAGAAATAGTTTAAAATTCCTACAAACTTAAACTTCATCTTCAATCGTTCATTTCAAATCTTGCGCCAAGGAGAATATTCCTTAAATATCCACTCATTAATTAAAGTGTTGACTTAATATATACTTATTGAAATTATTTCTATACAAAAACTATATAATTAAAGCCTAATTACTAACTAGCATATTTTAAAATAAATACTTATTTATTAGATTCTGTTTTATTATTATATTTATTTTATAACATAGGTTTTGTTTGGCAATTAGCGGATAGTTGGTAGCTGATTGCATTAGCTGTTAGTTGATAGTTGACTGCATTAGCTGATTCGACTATATGTTTGTATAGAAGTGTTTGGCAAATATTTAAGGGTTGATAACTTTTTGATCGTGTAAAATAGCCAAAAAGGGCATTCGTACAATTTATTATTATTGTTTTTTTTTGTTGTTGTTAGTAATATAAACTTATAATATATTGAATAATTAAAGTAACTTTTACAGATAAAATAGTCATTATTTAAAAATTATTAATTATAAAAGTTTATTGAGTCACAAATTTTTTTAATATATAAATTATTAATTTGGATAATTATTACTATTATTTAATCAAAAAAGTTGTAAATAATATTTCAATGTAAATTAATAAAATAATTTTGACAATTAGAGGATAAATTTGTTATTTCAACTCGCCTTCAAAACTTCTCTTCTCAAATAAGCGAGAAAAGGAATTTTTACCTCCTGAGCTAAGCCCAATTTGACAATTTGCCTTCTAAACTTTTATTTCGTACACTTTACCTCCTAAATTGTACGAATTTTGCACTTAACCTCCTGAAAATCCATTTTTGGTGGAAATTCTGGTCGTATCTCACTCGTATGACATGCACGCTTACATATAAGTGGTGAAATTGACTTTCCATCTCCTCCCCATAACTCCCGCTCAAAACAATGGCACGTGAGCACTGCGTGGGTTCCAAATCTTACGTGTATGCATATATTAGTGTGAGCATTAACTTAATAGGTCACATGAGAGCCCATGTGCCATTGTTTTGAATAGGAGTCATGAGGAGGAGATGAAAAGTCGGTTTTACATTCATCTTATCTTGTAGAGTTTATTTTCACATTCATCTTCGTCTTTGCTGTTGTGGGGGCCACCTTGTCTTCACGTAAATATTCTCTCTCTCTCTCTCTCTTTTTTTTTAAGTTAGAAAAATAAAAACAATCATAATGATAATAATTCATCTTCTTTTTTTTATATAATTCTTTTGTATGGATTTAATATTATGTTGTAAGAATTGTTGATAATTGAAAAATAAAATAAAATGTTGCGATATACTTGAGATATCAAATAATATTGGTGATTTCCCTTATTTATTTAACTTTTCTCATTTATGTAATTAAATCGCTTTTGCATCATACCTTAGATGTTTAATCGAAAATGTACCATTTTTTAGTTCATAATGAATTTCGATGAATTGATTGATTTCATATATGTTGATCATGAATTTCGATGAATTGATAGATTCATGTTTGTTGATCATTTCGATGAGTTGATAGATTCACGTATGTTGTAATTCTATTCAAGCTAATTTATAAGCAACTTTCAATATGTATCATTGATTGTACATTTGCATATTTTCATGATAATGAAAGTTCATGAACGATACAAAATTGTATAAATAAATCTTGTGATAAAGTATATTCACATGATATCAAAAAAAGATTATGACATACTTCAAATTCATTATCTAAAGAAATTGATTAAACTAACTCAATCTAAATACAAATTAATATACTCAAAAGAAATTGAGTACTACCATCATTGGTTTGATGTGGAAACTAAAAGAACTATAATTCCACATTAATATCATCCAAACCCCTAATTGACAAAGAATCGTCAAACTTAGTCAAAGTCAATTCTCTAATGAACTTGAGAATTCGTTGACCCCAAATCTTATGTTGGAAGTATATTTAGTTACAAACTTTCAATGAACTTTGGGATGTGCTCCAAATGAGTATTTTGAGAATTTTATTCACTACTTCCAAGTCTAAGAATTTAGTGAAAAGAAATTTGTTTGCTTACTAAAAAGGGTCGATGACTTTGATATGTTGCGACTAAAAACATGTCTTACCATATGTGAAAAAGAAAGTCATTTTAAATGACAATAAGTATTGAGAGATACGATCCCATTCTATTATTTTCACTTGAGCAAACATACTAATGCACTTGTATAATATTAATTATGATAGTAAGTCATCGAGAGACATGACATTTTTCTTCATAATACCAATGTTAGACCTCCGGATAAAGAAATTTTGTGAGACTAACTAGGATCGATATGAATGGAAATAACCTCAAAGTAAAGGGAAGAGACATGTTGATCCACACCTATGTGGCAAGAATGAACCACAAGGTAAGATATGTAAGAGTTCATGATATTTATTGGTCGTGGTAGAAGTCATGGAGGTTCTCCCAATAACCTTGCTTGGTCAATGTATATCCTCTATTTTGATTGATGAAATTTGTTTGTTTCTTACTTTATAAAAGAACTTGTGAAAGTATGATCAAACATTCATATTAGACTATTGTATTTGGTCTTAAGGTTTATTTTTAGTTAGATTTATGTGATGTTCCCTATTTTAAAGTAATTATTATTTAATTGGGCTTATTAGTAATATTTGGATTTCATTCCAAAGCATTGAATGTACTTGAGTTTATTTACCACACATTCACATACAAGGTTCAGGAGTAAACTAAGATATAATGTAAATTATCTAGCAAATAATATAAAATATTAGAATGAAAAGTATTTCGTTCAAATATTTCTGAAGAATGTGAGGATTTGTCAAGGAATAGAAAATTATTCACAGAATTATATTCTATGTGACAAAGTCTTGAAACCTAGTGGCACATTGGTTAAAGTCATAAAAGCTCAGTATGGACCAAGAGCGAAACGAACCTTGTTAAGTCACAAAAGCTCGGTATATACTATTTATATCTGTACATTTCCTGGATTTAATTTAAGCATGCATGTTGAAAAGTTCCTTTGAACAAACATTTAAATTACTAATAAAATGAAAATTGTGACCATGAAGTGTTTCTAATTTCTATTTCAGGCAGTTAGATCTGGTCTTATGAAATTTCTCTCGAAAATGGGCATCTCATTGCTCTCCAGGTATGTTTAATTTCCTATCCACCTAATTTTTTAAGAACAAGACCCTTGTATTTGTCTTGAAAGTTTCTTCACAGATTTTTCCTTTTATTTTGTCGAAGCTACCTTTAAATTCATTGAATAATTTCAACAAAGCTCCCAGTTTTTCCCCGAGGAGTAGGAATTTCACCGCCATTTGAAGGTAAAGTATTTTTATTTCGTCGATTTTTTAATCCTTTTTTCTTTCCATAACTGATGAAGAAACTGTTGGGAGGTAAATTCGTTTGGAAAACGGTAACTATTTTTATGGAAGTCGAGGGAACTGATCCGACATCAATGTTTGTGTTGCGTTTTTTTTTATATCCATTTTTAGTTTGGGATTTTTTTTATTTTTAATTTTTTTTTTTGATTTAGTTCGTGGACGTGGAGTAATTGCCTTTGACATTGGATTAATATTGACATTGGATTTGTAAATGGATTAGACTATTTAATGTGTGATTATATTTTGTCATATGATGTTATTGCAGGTGGTATTATTATTTTTTTTTTACACTGCAGGTGATATTCTGGGTGATGGATACATTTATAGTGGTGTTAATTCAGTTTGAATTACTTAATATCTTATGTTCATAAGGCTCTACATGAAGTGACCATTATATAACTCTAATTAATGCTATCTAATTTTCAGATTTTTTCATGCAGCTTGGTATGAGCTGTGAAGATCTTGGCCCGTCTTTTTTTAGTCTTTGAAAAACTTTTAAGACTCTGTAGATTACCAAAACATTTTTAAGATCTTGGTGTCTTTTAAGTTTTAGATCATCTTAGAAAGAATGTTTTTTTTGTAGATTACCAAAATAAATATTGTATTATATTTCATTGGTCATTTGTTTGATATTCATCGATTAGCTTACTTTGTTATTGCAGGTGGTTTTTTTTTTTTTTATACATTGCAGCTTTGTCTTATCGACTCATTGTAGTTAACTGCTATCAACCTGGCAGTTTTAACATGCGCCTTGGTAAGAACTATGATGATCATGCATTTAATTGTCTGATTATTGTGTTTTTTCTCATTTAATATGTTTTTTCCTCCAATGTCTCTTTTCATTTTTTGGACTCTTAGATCATGTTATCTGGGAAGTGCTTACTCAACACAATTTGAACAAAATTATGACGGTATGTCTGCATTTCGGTTATATGTTTGTTCTAAGTTTTTTTGTTTATCTTTTATTAGTTTTATGATTCCATAAATCTTTTGTTTGAATTCTAATTTTTTGCTATCTCCTATATTTTTTTCATTCCGTCCCTCTTTGTATATCGTAAGATTTTCTTTTTTGGTATATTTGCATGCTACTCCATTCATTGATCGATTTTTTTTTTGTGATTGTGATTTTATTAGGTTCGCATTGCCTTGATATGTGCTGATTTTTTTTATTTACGTGAGCGGAATCCAGGCAGCAAGGATCTGACTAAGTATATTAAGTCTTGATGTCTCTTTATCTTGAAGATCTTAAGAGCATGAGATTCAGTCTCGAGTCTCTTCGGATTTTCTTATTATATGTTTATTTTTCTCAAAAATATTTTTTTTCTGAAAGTTGAATTACATGAAAGAACCTATATATACATATATTTCCTCAATATTTATTTCAGGAAGATAATGATAAATCATAGATATCTATTTGAATAGATTTTCAAAATTCCAATTTTTTTTATTTAAATTGTTCTAAATATCTCTTCAAATATCAAGTGATTCCAACAATTAATGAATAAATCGTATAAGTGTCTACTATTATCTATGAGAATATCAATTGGTAAACAATTAAACCACTTAGATATAACACCAATTAATTGTTCTAAATAACTCTTAAATAGCACACGCAATTATCAAGTGATTCATTTCATGAGTGGTTGACCAAAACAAATTAAATTGTTGCAAGATGTATAAAATGAAAAAGTCAAACGGTTTACCTTTCTTTCTTCTTCTTCTTCTTCTTCTTCTTCTTCTTCTTTTTTATTTTTTTTTTAATTTTTTATGTTAATGTAATTTTTAACAACGTTAAGCAAACTTTGCATTCTGATATCATATATTTTGATATCATTTAATATTGAAACAATTAATATTACATATACCATTAATATTACTTTGCATTCTGATATCATATATTTTGATATCATTTAATATTGAAACAATTAATATTACGTAGTATTATGCAATTAATATAATATATGTATTCTGCTATATTATATTTTGTGTTCATCCAAGTTTGTATTACTTAATATGAATTGTCACAGTGATCAGAATGATTCCTACATTGTTTAGTATATTACATATTATTATAAAATTAATTATTGTATAATTAGATTAGTTGAAATAGTTTTCCTAATTATAACAAATCCACTTTCCCTAAATTCACATTATAATTGGTTTCCTAAAATTAAGGAAGTCATTCAATTAAAGAGTATTAATTATATACGTATAAATCATTTTCAATATGGTATGTTAATATCAATTATTCGGCCTTCCATATAAATATAAATATTAATACAAAAAATAATATTTGCCCGTGATCCGTGTTGCTTAAAAAAAAGAATGTTTTCCTTTTCCAAAATATAACAAATCAGACTTTCGTATGTGTTAAGCAATTAGTAATAGTTGGTAGTATACATATATATGGAGGATTTTCCCTGTAATAGTTGGTATCAGACTTCCATCAAATTATTCTTTTCTTTTCTTTGAGGGTTTATTATAATAATTTAGTATCAATTAAAAATCGGCCTTCCATATAAATATAAATACTAATACAAAAAATAATTTATCAAATAACTGCTTTATATGTTTAGTGAATAACAACTTAGAGATGTCAAATAGTTGCTTTATATATTTTTTTAATATTAATTCATTGATTCATAAAATTAATCAACACAAGATTAATGTTTATATTTAAATATATACAAATTATTAGATTAATTTTTGTAATCTCCCGCAATATATATATATATATAGAGAGAGAGAGAGAGAGAGAGGTTAGATTATTTAGAATCATTTTCCTACTATAAAATATTACATGTTATATAGGTAATATTACCAATTAAGGAATTAATCTGATTAATAAAATTCTCATCAACGATTATCTCAAGAATATGATAATCGTTAATTGTTAAATAATTATAACAAATTGTCAAAGATTCGTTAGAATAATTTTCCTAATTATAACAAAAAAATATTCCTAAATTCCTATCATAACTAATCCCTAAAATTAATGAAAATAAACGATTTAATTAAATCATCTTATTAATTTTAGGTAATTATATAATTACTACATTATTTGTTTACTTAATAACTGATTAAGTTAACTCTCCCACTAATTATTCTACAATTAGATTAGTTACAATAGTTTTCGTAACTACAACAAATCCGCTATCATAAATTCACATCATAATTGGTTTTCTAAAATTAAGAAAGTATTTTAGTTAAATATTATTAATTATATACTTATAGAGACCTTTTCCATAAATTCACATCATCTTATTAATTTTAGGTAATTATATCATTACTACATTATTTTGGAGGAAGTCTTTCAATTAAAATCTGGCTTTCCATATGAATATAAATCTTAATACAAAAATTCATATAATATAAATCTTAATACAAAAATTCATATAATTGAAATCGTATTTCCTAAATTCCCCTCATAACTAATTCCTAAAATTTTTCAAAATTAAATGATCAAATTAAATGATCTTATTGACATTCTAATTGATTCCAAAACTGAGAAAGTCATTCAATTAAAGACTCTTAATTATTTACATATAAATCATTTTCAATATGGTGTGTTGGCATTAATTTAAAATCGGCCTTTTAGATAAATGTAAATATTCTTACAGCTTTTGCATGTAATTGGACTTCTATACAAAAATAATGTTTTCATTTTCCAAAATTATAACAAATCAACCAAACGTATAATTCTAACACAGTATTAATAATTGATATGGTATAATACATATATCTGCCTGTAATAAAATCAGCCTTCTTTTAATTACGTATTTTATACGAAATTAATTTCTTTACCTCTATATATATAGTTATATAATTATCACACCACTCACAAAAACGAAAAGAATCGGTCATACACTCAAGTAAAAAAAATTTCATTTTTTTTAACCAAATGACACCTATCTTTTCTTTGGTTAAGGATCTTAACCCTACTAAAACACAGTGGGCAATGAAACTACGTCTTGTGAGGGCATATGATGTGAATGCATATGGCAAGAATAATGAACTATTCACTTTTAACTGCGTTTTCAAAGATTACACTGTACAATAATTGTACATTTTTTTCTTCTATGTTTCTTTATAAATTTTAATTTATATTTTCATCATATATTAACACATGTTAATATTCAGGGTGATGCTATTCATGCAACCGTCCCTAAGAATCATATTGCGAAGTTTAAGCCCCTGTTTGTTGTAGGTGGTCTCTATATTGTGTCAAATGTTATGGTGTCAGAAAATAAAACCATGTTCAGAGTCAGACCAGGAAAATATGGCTTCAATTTCTTCAACCGTACTACGGTTAACAATTGCAGTGACGACTCATTTTCTTTGGATTTGTATATTTTCAAGTCTTTTCATGAGGTTTTTTGAGATGTCCATATCCGATGAAGAAATGCTTATAGGTAGCTCTTTTAGTATTTTAAAATTTTGTATGTTTTTTCTCAATTTATTGATGATATTCGTTTGATCAATGCATCAACACAGAATTGAATATAAAACTATTCTTATTCTCATTACTCCTTGAATATACTTAGGTAAATCATTGCAAGTTGTAGATATTAATTACAAAAATTATTTGCTTAATACATTGCTATTATATTTGATTTTTCAGATGTTATTGGTATAGTTGTTGCTGTCCAACCAATTCGCACTCTTACGGATGGAAAACGCGTCATGGATATTACACTCAAAGATTTAGAGTTAAGTTTTTTTAAGAAAATTTTCTTTAATTAATATTTGATTATGAATAATTTATTATATAATATGTGTTTTGAAATATTATAGAACGTAATTATTTGCAATGAATCTTAATAAAATTACATGTATTGATTGAATGTCAAACAATATTTCCTTTTTAATTAGGGGATTACGTTTTTCATGTACGTTTTGGGCTGAATATGCTGATGAAGTGTCTCCACAAATTCCAGTTGACTCTACTTCTCCAATTATTGTTGTTATACAGTTTGCTACAGTGAAGGAATATAAAGGTTTGAAATATTTAAAATATTTGAGGTATATGAATTCTTAATGCAATGATTAAATTTTTTTTTTTACCAAATAACAGGGGATAAGCAGTGCCAAAATATTTACAATCTAACTCAAGTGATTGTAAATGGAGTCGACCCTCAAATACGAAAAATATGTGGAAAGGTACTGAAAGATAGCAACCTATTTCTATATTAATTTCAAAATCTCAAAAGAGAAATTTGGTTATAAAGTAATAAGTTTTTGAATATTTTTGTAGTTTATCCAAGAATAAAGTCGAATCGAGCACTATTAGTACAATATCGAAAAGATCACAATGCTCGATTGCAGATGATCTCATGACTGGATCGGTGGTTCCAAAAACAATTCAACAGCTGTTGGAAACTAATGAGCTTATAAACACGTGAAATATAAAATAATTTTGAAATTTAATATCTATTATAACTAAACAAGTTGTATCAACACCCCCATATTTCTTTGCTTAATATGATGGATTTTATTGGACAAGCTGTTTGATTGTTGAAGTTGAGAATGAGTCTAACTGTTGGTACTGCGCATGTTCAAAATGTTTTCATTCCCTGAAGAAAGAGGATGACAAGTTCAAATGTTACAATTACAATAATAATCCAGAAGGTGATGGAACGTATAGGTATTATTCGTACATCCTGACATACAAATGTAACATTGAACCATATTATATTTTTTAATCTTACTATTTTTTTAGATATAAGTTGGATTTGCTGGTGATGGACAATACTGGAAACACTAACTTTCTTTGTTGGGATAAGGATAGTTGTTATTTGATTGGTAAGAAGGCAGATGATATGAAGAAAGAAAAGGTATACATTTTCATCAATTGTAGATAGTTAATTTCTTGAATCATTTAAAACTTATATGTATATATTTATGTATAATTATTCATTTTTGCAGGATGCTAATCCTGATATTGTCCCTCGCAACATTGGTGATTTAGTTGATAAAAAGGTTCTATTCAAAGTGCAGTGCAAGATGAATGGAGGCAAAGCATGGAAACATACTTTTATCGTAACCAAACTTTCTCTTGAACCAGAGTTTATTGCGAGATTCGAAAAAACTTTCATCGAAAGTGACAGTCAGGCATGATTAAAAGTTTTAGTCAAATGCTCTTTAACTCATTTATAATTTGGTATTCATAAATAACAAATACATTTTTTTTTACAGAACTCTAATCAGATTTCGAAAACGCATCTAAGTGAATCAGTTTGTGATAAGGTAATATATATTCTACTACTCAAGCAAGTTCAATAAACATTATTATTATTATTAATATACACAGTTAGATTATTTTTAGTACTATATGATTTGGATGACGATAAAGCATCTTCTTAGTTACATTATTAACTACTCAACTTTTTTATTTTGTTATTAATATACCAATTTCAATTAATTATTCTTAGAACTATGTGTGTTTGGGTGATGATGAAGAATGTTCTCCTGAAAAGTCTAATGTGAAGGATGATTCATATTCCTCCAGTGATGTCGACGATTCGAACCCGACCAAACACAATCTTGAAGAAGCATTTTCCACTAACGCATCTTTGAAAAAGTTGAAGAAAGTGATCAAGCAATTATCGTTATTGTTAGCATTTTGCTTATTTTTCATTTTTCGCTTATATAAATGTTTGTCGGATGTTGGCGGAGATTTGTGACCGGTTTCAAAGTTATTTAATCAATAATTATTATTTCTCATTCATATAACACTACAAATTGAAACTATCAATATTTGTTATTGTTGATAAATAACAAGGTAAAATCAAATAAATAATTTTTTTCTATAATTATCAAATTTCAGAATATATTTATATATCAATCAATTATTTTAACTAATAACACTTATTATTGTTTGAATTAAGTAAATATTAATTAAATTTGATTATTCTATAATACAAATCATTCATATACATCTTTTTTTTATATAATTTATGTAGTACCCATAACTTTAACTATAAATAAGCATGTCTAATATGTAGTATCTTTAATAATATTTAAATATTGAAAAATCAGATTTGTTTAATAAATAACCTAAAATCGGATTTCCTAAATTATAACAAATCGGATTATAACTTTACAATAATTTTCCTAATTATAAAAAACCTTAGTTCCGAGATTACCACCATGATTGATTCCTAAAACTAAGGAAGTCATTCCATTTCAATTAAAATTATTTGTAACTAATCTGTTTTTTTAGGTATGATTATTTTTAGGAATTATCAAATAAAACTAATTATTTATTCTTTTCCTTTCTTAGATAGCTTATTATAATTCATACCGTGATTAGAATATTACTTAATATTTAATTTAAGGGATTAGAATTTTGGTGTAGATAGATTATCACACTGATTATCTCTTAATTGATTCCTACAATTAAGGAATTAATCGGAATACTAAAATTAAAGACAACCCAGTGCGTTGCACAGAAAATATTTATTAAAATTGATTATTTATAATACAAATATTCATATATATCTTTTTTTATAATTTATGTAGTGCCCATAACTTTAGCTATAAATAAGTATATCTAATAGGTGGTACCTTTAATAATATATAAATATTGACAAATTTGATTTCTATATACGCAAGATTTTATACTTATCTTTAAATATATACAATTATTAGATTAGTTTTTGGAAATCGTTCAAGCCAAGAAAAGGAAATTAATTAAATTGATTAGACCTCCAAAAATATATTGAATATTTTAAATTAAAATACAAATTTCATACTAATATAAATTTAAATTATAAATATAATTTATATTTACCCCTAATTAATTATTAAATGTATCGTGATTTAGGAAACTAAAAATATCACATAATTGACAGAATATATCAATTGATTTAATTTTGAATATCCCTATTAATATTCATTCCAACAATCCACTTAATTGTTACCGATATATATCAATTGATTTGATTGCAAAGCTGATTATTATTACAGATTAATTAGTTATGAAATATTTAAGTGATTGGTTCCCTCCCTAAAACATTTATCTAAACTGGAATTCATAATGTACTATATTAATTTATGATAATTATAAAATTATATTAATTGTCATTTTAACCAGCTTCACTAAGATCCTTATCATAATTGATTCATAAATTCACTTAATCATTCCATTTTAAATCATTGTTAAATATATCTTAATTTAGGAAACAAAATATCACATAATTGACATAAATATCAATTGATTTAACTCGAAATATCCCTACTAAAATTCATTCCAACAAGAAACGTATTTTGTTACCGATATATATTAGTTGATTTAATTTCAAAGCAGATTATTATTACAGATTAATTAGTTATAAAAGGTTTAAGGGATTCGTTACCTTAAATTAAGGAATTCGTTCCATCCTTAATATATATTAATAATATGGAACGATATTTTTAAGGGAATTCGTTCCATCCTTAAAATATATTGATAATATGGAACGATATTGTTGGGATTTGGTGGTACCGTCGCGCAGCGGAAAACAAAAAAAATTTTAAATAAAAGAAAATTGAATCGAATTCAATTTACGACGGTCCAATTTTATAATCAATTAATTCAAATAATGTTTTAATTGCTTTTAATAAATAGAACAATTCGATTTTCATAAAATCAAACGAGRATGGTCAGTTTCTATTTATCACATATATATAACAATTATATATATAATAATATATTAATCATATATTTAATATTATATATTATATAAACATATCATATATATATTTATATAATATTTGTATTAACAACACAATCCACGATGAGGTCTGGGTCTTAAGGATTAATGTTGTACGCTATACCATAGAAATCATCTACTCGATGAGTGGGAACCACTTAGAGATTTCTAGGTGAGGGAGTTCAGTGAACTCATCATATGAGCACCTACTTATGTATGTCGATGTCCAGACACCGTGACCGATGAGACGCGGTCCACATACACTAAGTACTAGTCTTAACGGGAAAGGCCTGTATCCTCATTATGGCGTAACCCTATGACTAGGAACAAGTTCGACGAGTTACATTACGTGCTGGATTATCTCACGGTTCTGCTAGACCAATCCACCGTAATAGAGTAACTTAATCAGGACCATACCTATGCATCTAGCATGGGACAAAAGGTATGGAATGCCAATATGTA